>CAJHQQ010001465.1:0-95606 GCA_905132885.1 Moricandia moricandioides | reverse complement strand
GTTATACTAAAACTAGTAGTATTAAATTCTTCGTTTACCAACCAATTAATAATCTCTCTTATTCAATCACGACCGTAAATACGTATAAACTATTCGGTCAACAACGGATAAACTACAAACCAGAAGATTATGATAATATCTTTTTGACTTGTTTTTTATTCCATGAACATAGTTAAAACATTGCTCAAAGTGTTGACCAACTACATCTTTTCTGGCCACCAAAAGTATCAACTCAGGCCTGGTTTTAACAAGCTATAACAAAGACATCATACATTGCCATAATGATTCACCCCATTCATGGCATTCTCAAGGCTTTGATCCAGTCAATTTCAACTCTGAAATCACCTGCTCCTGATTTAGCTCCAACCGCACCACCTTCTGCGTTTACTGACAGTGACATACCTAGAACACGACCTGGATTCATCTCCATTTCCACATCTATAACATTTCCTCTCCATGTTGGCAAGTATCGAGCTAGAGGGATCTGATATTATTCAAAACTCCTGTTACTAATGGCCTTACTCTAGAACTGAAACATTCAAGTGCACTCATAGTCGCCATCTGTCTTTTTGAGAGTTCAGAAAAAACAGGAGATGTATAATGCTCTAAAACTCCTTATCGGTAACATTTATAGAAGTAAGTACTTGCCTTAGCAGTATACCACCTGCCCTTTGGAGCAAAGACAAAAGCTTGCCACGAGTTATCTTCTGTTTGTCCCGGTGAATTCACCCAGTTTTCGGTATAGATCTGAATCAAAATCAAGGTTTAGTATAGCAACCCTTTTCCCTCCTACAACGTTTGCTGTTTCATTTGGAGTAAAGGAAAGGTGAGTATCCGCATGAAACTTACGGTAGAGATATAACACCTTCCATCTCCCCTAAGCCTCATGGCTATTGCATCATACCCGTCGAGATCAATGAAGCCATCAAACTGCAAAACAAAAATAAGGAAGTTACTTAGTTGAAATAGAATGATCAGTTAACTCACAAAGTTTTCGGGTTACAAACCAAGATGACAATTCCATCTTGTCTTCAAACAGTAGTTGAATGTAATAGTTGTAGTTTTGATTAGCATTGCTTTGTAAGTAAAATAAAAAGCTGTTCGTTGTTAACCTTCTTTGAGCGCATTCCACAGAAGCCACTCCGACTTATGTTCAACTTTGATCCCTCACTAAGGTCTACGGAAAGGTTCCCCGAGAAAATTCCTATATAAGATAATTTGGGTGAAAAGCATCACTAAGTGAGCAGTGTAACAAACATAAATAAAGACATTAAGAAACAACGCTACCATAACATAGAAAAAGTCTCATATTTTTGTTAATGAATATCATGACCGCGACATGATAAATGGCAGATGAATCCACACAAAAAAAAGTTACGAAGTTGCTAACCAGTGCCATCTGATCCTTTTCCTCCATCTGGGATCTCCAAGGAAGCCGAAGATAATCCTGTGAAATAATCATTAAACATGTTGTCATCAAATAAATTACAAAATGTATAACGAATTGTTTACGATATCATTTAGTTCTATATCTTTATGGATTTTATTTGATCGCAGTAGTTGTCTATATGAATCAACAACGCATGGAAAACAATATCAGACACTCTTTACTAAGAAAATGCTTAAACCTGCCTACTTAAGTACCTCCATATTCAGAATCAGAATAGAGATGCCATTTCTTCAAGTCTTCTTTCGAATGGAACTTAAATATATACTTCTCTGCAGGTGGTATCCATTCTTCAATGTTCCACGTGAAAGCTAACAGTTTGAAAAAGTGGTGAAGATAAGTCAGAAACTAGCACTCCCTGCTACATTCAAAAGCATTAAAGCTAGTAGAAAGATATAATGGTAATCCCAAAAAAAAGTTGATTAAGTCTTGGAACATAAAAAATAGCGCCATTTATCTTCAAACATTACTTGCTATCAACACACAAGCAGGGAATCAGTAAATGAATAACTTAAGTAGGACACAAAGGTGAGCAAGTGAATACCCTTCTTCGTTGCGTTTACTGAGGCTTGCAACAATGATCGAAACCTTGACATGTCTCTGTAGCTGCTTTCCCAAGAGAAAAATAAAGAAAGCTTGTATAAATATAAAACACTGATTGTTACGAACCAAAAGCTCATATTTTCAATGTCAATCACCAAATCACACACATGATCATAACCACACTCCAAAAAAGGGTATAAAAGGCAAGGTTAAGCTATATCAGAAGCTCACTCATAACAAAAAAAAACAGCAAAATACTATTGTATACACTGGATTGGAAAGGCTTAATGAAGTGATTTCACAAGGTAGAACATAATCGACGATCATTTACTCTTAGACCCATATGAAAGAAATAATAAGGAGAACCTAACAGCTCCCTATACACCAGTTAATAAGACTATTTACTCACTGAGGCATTTCAACGAACACATTGTAAGCCAAAAATCGATAAAGTCTATCACAAACGCAGACGGCAAAACAATACATTTGTAGTCACATTCTTCAGAAAACAAAAGCTATACTTAAGAGATTTCCAGTTCTATCTGCTAGTCTAAACTTCCCAGGAACATACGAAAACTCAAAAAAAAAACAAAGAAGATCTGATCATAATGACAAGCGAGAACACGCTCAGAACATAAAAATAATTATCTCTATTGTTAGGTTTTCAGCTGAAAATGCAGCGAGCAATATAGAACTCACTCACTGGAAATTTTCCGTCACCGTCGCCAACGTTGAACATTCAGGGTCGGAGCAGCAGTCAAAACTACCAAGACGCACGTCGTCGTCGTCCTCATACGCTGCGTTTCATGACATCTCTTCTATAATGGGCCTGGTTTGGGCCCGATTTTTCAGTGCGGCCTAATAGCACCGACAGGTGACTGACTTTCAATAAGAGCATCATTATCCGGGGCTCTTAAAGGGGGTTCTTGCACTGTTTGCGGGCCCCACTGACACGTGGGGTCCGTGAACAGTGCAAGAACCATCTCCTAAAATCCCCAATTAAGAACCCGTTTTTGATGGTTTCTTGCACTGTTTGCGGGCTCCACTGACACGTGGCGGCCCGCGATTAGTTCATTTTTATTTTTTTTTCTTTTTTTTTTTTAAATTCAGAAAAAAAGAAAAAAAAAAAAAAACAAGAACCCCAAGAGGGGTTCTTGGGATAATGATGCTCTAATATAGTCCAGAAGAAAAGGGGTGCTTATTTGGGATTTTTAAGCACCTGTTTTAGGGGGTGTTAGTGGGCCTCACTGCTTAAGCACCCCACTAAGCACCCCCGTTGCTGATGCTCTTAAAAAATCAATACATGTTTTTTTTTTGGTAAAATGTTAAGAAGCATTACATGTTTACATAACCATTGATATATTTAGCGAAGGTTTCGATTAGTTACCCCTCCTAGAAACTTTGGTAACAAATATGTAAATTTTAATTATTTGGAATCTAAGTAATTAAACATGAGCTCTGCACATGTTCATGACTTCTTCCCTTACATCCTGGTCCAACTATATATCACTGTGTTCCTTCCTCGCTTGGATGCATATTTGACGCGACTATTAAATCATATATGAACTACGGACCTACGGTATATAGTGTGAACTCATCACTATAGGCTTAAAGTTATATACTAATAAGAGCATCATTATCCGGGGCTCTTAAAGGGGGTTCTTGCATTGTTTGCGGGCCCCACTGACACGTGGGGCCCGTGAACAGTGCAAGAACCATCTCCTAAAATCCCCAATTAAGAACCCGTTTTTGATGGTTTCTTGCACTGTTTACGGGCCCCACTGACACGTGGCGGCCCGCGATTGGTTCATTTTTATTTTTTTTTTTTTTTTTTTTTAAATTCAAAAAAAAAAAAAAAAAAAACAGAAAACAAGAACCCCTTTTGGGTTCTTGGATAATGATGCTCTAAGATTTATGAATTACTTCTTCCGTGACAGCCATTTCTGCCACTAGATAGGCAAGTAGGACGGTGCATGCAACTGGGTGGCCATACGCGTCATGAGGCGGCTTATTTTATTCTTTTGAAAAACTCATAAACACACATTATGCAAAATAAATACGACGTGTATATATATATAAAGAGAGCAAAAAATCATTGGAACATCAGTTTTATCATTGACGCTATTACAATTCCTAGTCATATATGATTAGGGAAGATGTCCTAAGAGGAGTACCAAATCTTTTAAAATTGCTGAGGAGGAAAACAAAAGCGAATTAAATGTTTTGTGGGTCGCATAGGATCATGTATGATCAAATCAAAATTTTCATCTAATGAAATAAACTCATATATTATAGGAAATATAAGAATAGTGTACCAAAAAAATATAAGAATATATCGCCGTCAATAAGTGTAGAACTCAGCCAACTCCTCGACGGATCCTCTTTCGCAACTGTTGTTGAGCATCCATAACAAGTGCTCGAACAATACGACTTCACAAGCTACCAAGGTTGTCTTTTGATCGTGCCATTCTTCGATGAATCTGGATGAACGATCAAGTAACTCTTGGAAAAGTGGATGGTCAATGACGTGGGAACTAAGCATGTAAGGTCTTCGAGACTTCCCAACGTAAACTAGTTGAAGATCATCGCATTTCGAGACCTCTGTGGCGGCGGATGAGGTGGTGGATACGGTGGTTGAGTGGTGGTTCTTGGTGAAGGAAGGCCATTTCTTTAAGACCGACTTAAGCTTTGTTAGCTTCCCAAATTTAGCCATTAGAGCAAAGAAAAATAAATCTTTGATTTTGAACAATATTGGAGGTTTTTAAACCAAACAAGAAAACATGAAAATACAACTAATAATATTGGAGATTTTCTAGAGATTTGGGCTAGGGTTTTGTGTGTGTATGTTTGTGAAGAATATGTCTTGAAGATTATAAAGTTATGTTTATGGGACGTGAGAACGAAGAAGTATGTACGTTTGTATTTATACTGATAGATTGATAAAAGGTAAACAGCTAATAAGATAAGGGTGGAGAATCCGTAAAACTAGTGTCTCGTTGCTATGTTTTTATATATTATATAGTGATATGAATATATGTGCATGAATGCATGTTGATACGTGCATACGTGTGTGTATGACCTGGACAATCTCCTGTTGTGGGTTGTTGTCTACTGATCGGATTCAGGGTTATCGATGGTTTCTAGATAAAGACCATGATATTGAAATAACATATTTGTATGATGATTATATAACATATATATAAATATATTCATGCATATAAGATCCAAAACACTTGGCCAGAAATAATTTGGAATACAACCAACAATCAAATCACAATGGGTATATATATACATCTTTTTTTTTCTTGAAGAAGCGGTCAATACATTTTATAATTCTAAATATTTTCTTCCTTTTTTTGGTAAACTAAGTATTCTCTTCCTTGAAGAAGTGGTCGATACTTCTTAATTCTAAGTAAAATTACTTTCGTATATTATATAAAGAAAATTCAAAACTTGAAATCATAAATGTATATTTAGTCCAGTGGAAGAAAACTTTTTGCAGCTGTCGTTGTGGAACACAAATTGTGGAGTGAAGCTAATAATTGAGTTTGAGGGAGATAGATAACTTAAAAAATGGTCAAACTTTATTTTTAGTATATAAATAGTCTACGCCAAGAGAAATCAAACAATAGAAAACAATGCCGAACATCACAAATTCATTGCCTAATTAAGTAATACTGATGATTAGTACTAGTAATCATTCAAATGATTTATTTTTAAAAGCAATCTTTTCTCAAATTAAGTCAACGCAAAGGATATTTGATTATGTACATTTCACTCTCTCTCATTAATTCAATGTAAGCACTAATAACTTTTGTAAAGTGTAATATCATATGTCAAAAATGGTAACTTATAACTTTTGAAACTAGAACACTAATATGATTAAAATAATTGCATTTTTCATTTATCTTGTAAAAGATCAGACAGCTTTTGGTTTAGGTGGGCAAACCAATTGGTAGCCAGCCAACACAACAGCCCACACAATTAGAATATTAAAATTAAATAAAATAATCTGAACAAACAAGTTAGTTGCAAGAGCAAATAAGCCAGTTGTTGTTCTTCTTAAAGAGTACGTAACAGACACTTTATGTCAATAGACTTTTCCTACGTTTAAACCTTTTTAAATCATGTTCACATACAATACAGAAAAAATAAGGGATTCAAAGTATAAACCAACATGCATAAGACACTGTCGTTCCTTAGCTCTGGTGACATAGATACAATAATCTGGTTCAGAAGAGATCCCATTGTCACTTTCGCATGTGATATGTTTGGTTTGTTGGTAATTTTTTTTTTTTTGAATACAACAAGGCATGTGTATACGAATCTATTCTTACTCTCAACAAATGGGAATTGTATGTAATATGGTGTGTTGCTTTGAACTTCTAATCACACAATTCATTGCTGTTTTGGCCATTGGGCCGCAACAAATTACAACAAAAATTTAAACCAAACCCTCTATATACAAAAACAAACAAAATCAATTTTTGTGGGTGGTGAAAAAAAGAAAGAGAGATAGAAATCAACCCTGGTAGGAAAAAAGAAATACAAGAAACTGGAATCTTTACAAAGCTGACTTGGGTATTTACAAAGATGTAGCTGTTATTGTGTGTGTGTGTTTCCTGTTATCATGCCTGTCCAACCCTGCCTTACGTGCGTTAACTTCTCATGCAAGGCACAAGTTTCATCTCGGAACCCTTAACAATGATGATTTTCCGTGTAGAACCCACTGAGTGAAATCATTTGAGTAACCATCTACCAAAGGATATTCAATGAAACCTACTCGTTCATTCAAATTGCTAGGAAACTATACAGATTGGAAAAATCAGACCCGTGTCAGTGTATTTGTTTTGCAAGAACTTACATAAAAGAGTGGAATGGTGATGAAGGAAATTACCTCAAGAATGTTCGTATCAGTTGTAGAAGTGATGGATTCATCCATGTCCGTGAACATGTTATCTGACGATACGGAGCTGCACAAAACATTTTAGATCATTAATTTACCAGGCTTTTATAATATAGAATAGAACAAGGTTAATCAGTTTGTAATGACAGATGCATGAGGGATGAATAATAAAAAATTTACCTGCAAAGTTCAAACATTTCATCTGCCGGAGTGAATCTAGCATTGTATGAGTGTGAAAAACCAGGTACATCATCCACCACGTGAAAATCAGAAGTAGAGTTACTCCCTTGTAACATTTGTCTTGATCCTGTTCGTCTCAAATGATCTTCATCGCCAATAGCCGAGCGGAAGCTGAAGATGTTATCAGAAGAGGAGTAACCAATGAGTTCTTGTAACAAGTTAAATAAAAGAGAACTCTGATGAACCCACCTTGGGGTAGTAGCTGGTTCAGCTTCAATGAATCCAGAGTCTGAAGTGGTTTCCCATATAACACCGTTTAACCCTTCACGTGAAGGCTCTGGATTTTCGAGTATAGGCTCCTCCAAATTCAATTCACCCAATAAGAGAAGGTTATCGGAAAAGGATCTTGAAATTTTTGGCCTGCAGTTCATATTGTGTATGGAACATATCTTAGTATTTTGCATTTATATACTTGTATGTCAAGTTATATAGAGTGCTGGTTTGGTCAACAAGGTACCTCAGGTTTTCGATGTCTAGGGTAGAACTAGTTCTTCGAATGTTGCGTTGGTCAGAACCCAACTCCCACGGGGCTTGTCTTCCCAATTGAGGCCCTGATTTCCCCAAGAACCTGTCAAGAGAAAGAATTTTAAGACCAGACAAACATATAGCAACTTTTTAAAAAAAAAGAGATGAGAAGTTTCTAAAGCTTACACATTGATGGCGTTCTGCTTTTCGCCATCTTGATAAGCGTTGTTGTAATGACGACGAACCGCTGTGATGATGTCACGGTGTTTCATCATCATGTTCCACTCACCTCTTAGGGCACTAAACATCTGTTAAATCAATAAATTTTTTTGAAGTTGTAACAAATAGTTCAAGAACAACATCTCAAGCCTAATAGAAAAAATGTATTGGAGATCAAATCACCTTGGTGTGTGCTTCCGAGCCAGCATACTGAATTGCAATTGCATCACCTACGTTTTCGTAAACTTCCATCAGTTTCTTTGCCACAGGATTGTCCTTATCGACGATAGGAGGTCCTGTGATACCCAATGTACGCAGCTGCTGATTAAGAGCTACCAATCCGTGGGAGTACTGAGCAACATTAGTACGATCTAAACAGTCTACACAGTTTGTTCTCAAGACCCCACTTTGAAGCGAATGTATATCAGCAGCTTCATTTTCTGGAATAGTTTCCTCTTCATCTTGATTCAGAATATGTTTACTGGAACATACACTGTAAATAGTATTAGGCTTTAGGACTTACCAACAGATGTGCAATGCAATCAAAATTATGTACTAGATAGAAGTCATGAGTACTTTCATTCACATGATACCTATAGCATACCAAACTTACTTGAAGAATGAGTCGCTAATTACACCTTCAGCTCCTATGCCTAGAGGAGCTTCACAGAAAAACAAGTCAATTAAGTCCAATGCTCTCTTCCCAAAGCCACACAACTGCTCGAATGCACCATCAACTCCGCTGCAAAATGCAAGTAAAATAGGCAAAAAGTTTTAGGACATAAAACTTAATATACCGACCCACCAATATCTGCTTAATAGGTGAATAAATGCAGATAACCTTTTGAAGTGTTTGTTTAGATCAAAATGAATTGCTTTTAAACGATTCTCCTTCTTCGTGTTTCTGTTGATAGACCAGATTGCCTTTCCAAACTCTGCCCTTAAGATGCTTTCTCGATGCTCTTTATCACCTGTCTGATATCACAGAATAGGAATTATCATGTCCTAGAAAACTAGAACCCCCGGTGTATAAACTTTGTCATGTCCTAGAAAGCCTACCTTTAGAAGATTCATGATGATTATCCGCTTCCCATATCTCTGTCTCAGATTCTCAAAATGGAGTCGAGTAGCCACGTAATTCCCATCATTGTTGTTCACTGTGACCGGTAAAAGAGAGATTAATAAGCGTTAAGAATAACTTAAGAAGTAAAGATCCTTGTTTTGCAATGTAAATGGTGCTTACATATTATGTCGGGTTGTGGATTGAACACAGATGTCTCCTGGGACCAGAATAAAGGTATGGAGCCTCGAACCTGCACAACTGATGTTATAGGGATTTTATTTCCCTCTGGAACCTCTTTGGAAACAATCTGCTCGATCTCAACTTCATTGGCTACGCTGCCTTCCTCATTCACACCACGCCTTAAATATCTACACATTAACAGAGAGAGAGAGGCAAGGATCGTTAGTTCATGAGAGAAAAACAGAATGCTATCAAAATATACAACTACCTTGTACCAGCATAACGGCGTGAACGCCGAGCAATGACAGTCAAAACAAATTCTTCATCAGATACTGAACATTTAATCTGTACAAAAGCAAACGAGCAGTAGAGATTAAGTCTCGTTAAATTAGCAAAAGTTTAGACCAAACCAATCTTTTATGGTTACCTGTTCAAAGAATCCGTATACCAATGCAACTGTCCATACTGTATTCTTGAGGATCTCTCTGCTCCCGCGTGTTAAATATTCGTTCCACACAAACATACTCTTGTCGTGAGTTTTTCCTTTCTCAGTTTTACATATATTCTTCTGGAGGGAATACATGAGGTGATACGTGTAGCTGAAGTAGAAGTTTTTGCTAAGATCCACCATGTTAAAGAGCTTCCTGTACCTATAATACGAGGGAGAGTGGGAACATGTCAGATATGTGTTCTAGTAAGTAAGTTTACACAAGAGTTTTTTTTCATATGAATAATATAATCATTACAAGAATGAAGAATTATAGGTTAAAAGAGATTAAATACCTTTTCTCAGCTGCAGAACCAGCCACTCTCGTCTCACTGGAAGGATATGGAACCATGATCATTTGACTCTCTGCTACAGCATAGACAGTATGGCCACATATCTCGCCCACTTTCTTTCTTCTTTTAATCACCAGCATGTAATAAGGCCCCAAGAATCTCACAAACCCTGCACCAACATTGCTCCATAACTTCAAAAACGACACACAAACACTGAGAAAAAAAAGAAGCACAAACATACCAATGATTCCATAGCAAGTAGTCTCTGCTCTAAGACCACCATACTCCTGGTTCCCTCTACTAATCCATTTTTTAAGTTGGACAATTTCATCATGTGTATACCTTGTAGGATCTTCAAACAAATTCAACTCCTTTGAGTCAGTTCGATCGATTTTAAGAACCCTCCAAAAGGTCTTCTTCTCGTCTCTCCCAATCAAGTAAAAATTCTGCAAAAAAAAAAAAAAAAAATCATTTCATTCACAATCATCAAACCAAAAGGTAGTTTCTCACTATAAATTTTATACTCGTTTTTTATATGATATTTTGGTTTAGTGCACGAAGATTACATTTACATTTCTTTAAAAAATACTTTTAAAGCTATAATTTTAAAATCACTGAAAACTTATTAGTTGAAAAGTTTATTGGTTGAAAAGTTTTCAATAAAGGTAAAATTAAACTTAAAATCTCAAAACATATCTTAAAATTTTAAAACATCTTATATTTGAAACAACATACAATCATATAAACAGAAACCCGGAGAGAGTATTATTAATTTATCATAGATAACTTAAAACCAAAGACTCTACATTATGTCAAGCTAAAGGCTCATCCCGTACACTACAGATCATATGAAACCACCAAGCAAATACATAAACACAGTTTCATCAAACATAAACCGAACCGTTATTGAATGCAAACCGGAAAATAATGCTGTTCTGTCTAAAACAGAATTAAAAAAAAAATCCATTAACCATAAATGTATCAACGTAACTACCGGTAGAATAGTTGACGGTAAAAGATCACATTGGTACGAATCAATTGTAAAACAAAAAGAGACTACTAACAAAGATGAGGAGTACCGTGCGAGTAGTATAGAGCTTGAGTTTGTGAAGAACGGGCAAGTCAATCAGTTCACGCCTCGGGTCTTCCCGAGGCTCCGATCCCATCAGACCAGATTAAAATTTGAAATTCTCGAACCTGGAGTTAGCTCGGAGCCGGTTTGACCCGAATTTCGAACCGGTCAATACGGAGAAACAGAAACGAGATATGTATAAAGAGGGTGAAATCGGATTGAATTTGTCGGAAAATTTTGAGAAGAAGATAAGGAGGAAGAAGATGATTCGAGGAAGAGTGGAGCCGTCGAGGATGTGACCAGGTCCGAGAGGAGAAGACCTGATTTTTTTAAATGGTAAAAAACTTTTTTAGTTTTTGCCTTTCTTTGTTACCTTTTCGGCGCTAAATGCCTACATTTATAGCCTCTGATACGCTGCCGTTTGGATGTACCTTGGCATAAAAGGTCTACTGTTTTCTTCAGCGTCATTTTGTTTATTTTTCTCACTCTCTATTAAGGGTCAGAATTCGGATACACGTTCGAATTTAGATCGATTATTTTAGATTTTTGGATATTTTAGAATAAGAGTATAGAACCCGTTTAAATATTTCTGTTGTTCGGATCAGATTCTCATGTTTTTAGTTTGGATTTGGTTATTTTGCGTCACGTTTGAATATTTAGATTTTGAAAAAAATATTTTTCTTATAAGTTTCTTGTTTTTAAAAATATAAAATTTTACTTAACTGATTTTTATTTTTAATAGGCCGAATCATCAATAGATTTGGAAATAACATTTCAAAAAATTTTGAAAAAAAAACATTGATTTGGTAATTGTTTTTAAATCTTGGATGTAACTTTTGTTAATACATTAAACAAAAAGATTGACATGCATTTATATGAATATCAAATTATTTTTTCTGTAATTATTTATATATATATATTATGATTTTAAAGTATATGTAATATTAATATAAATATTTTAAATGAAATAAGATATGTAAACTAGAAATATAAAGTTAAGTATACTCATGTTCAGTTACTTTCAAATACCTATTCAAGTTCGGATATTCAATCTCTCTTAAACTAATACTCGTTCAGGTATTTTGTTAGTTTTGTTTAGATTTCGGTTTGAGTTTTTTGGGTCAGGTTTGAATATGAATTCGAGTATCGGATAAAATGTCCATGTCTACTCTCTAGTAGATTATACAACAAATTATAATTAGTAAAAAATCAGATGGCAAGTACCATTACTTTTTGTTGAAACTAAAAGTATTATTGCCTTTTCACCTTTTCTTTGTCAAATATTTTAAAATCTTAGAAAGACAGTCTCCTTTTGCTTTCTCTTTACTCGGTTTGTGAATATATTTTCGCAGAAATTTCCGAGTTGTATTTTATGTTTTAACTTTTAACCGGATGGAATCATTATAAATAATTCATCTCAATTAGTGTACCCACGCCTTTTTAACGATGGAATGTCGTAGAGGTGCACGCTAAACACATGCACGAAGATTTGGGTCCACATTAACATCCATAAAATATCATTCACGGTGATGACTTTTATTTACGAGATATATATCTAAAGTTCAGCAAATGATACTATTTTTTTTGTTTTGTAAATGTTTATTAATATGGTCCAGTTTGCGATAAAAGTTTCAACTAGTTCAATAAAATGAGTGTTAACAGGCTATTTATAAATGAGAGATTGGTGTCTAACCAGGCTAGTTTATAAATGTCAATTATGATGATTTTGGTTACATAAGGAACTGCAAATGCATGTTACAAACGGTTAGATATTTGGAATTTTGATTAACTATAATGTTTTACTTAACACACAATTTGAACACGCAATGGCCGACCCATTCGTTGGTTAGAATAACCAGAGTCCTCTTAATGATGGACATGTGTTATGTATAACGATAGATTATTGTTCATACGCGATCGCGATTAGTCTTATGATTTTTTAATTACAAACCAAACAACGACTTTGCTATATGTAATTGTAAACAATTCGTTCATTCCATGCTTTTCTAAATACTAGTATATACTAGAATATATTCATCAAATTACTTGTCTGATAAGCTCAAACTCTTCCCAAATATTATTTTTAACGACTGATTTGTTAGAAGAATACCAAAAAAAGCTAAGTCTTTTGTCATAATATACGATAGTTTTATTCAATACACACAAACTAAGAAATTTATCCTTTTTTAAAAAAAATCACTGAAAATATAATTTAAAATTTATTTATTTATTTACAAATAAAAATATTAAAAACACAATTAATTACACAGTTTTATAAATTTAAAATTACCTAAATAATTGAAAACATTTTATATTATAAAACAATTTTTTTCTAAAATATCATATATATTGAAACGGAGCTACTATTATCTAACGTAACTAGAGTTGCGAATGTTATTAATATAGAGTTTCCGCTTATAAATTATATAATTATGTCACTTGAGTATAAAATATATACAAATTGAAACCAAATACATGATATATTATGGCCGACCGATGATGATAGCTTCGCAATGACTTACTCAAACATCCAGAAACGTTTTCGTAAACCATGTCATTTGGCACGAATATTTACTGAACGAAGACTTAAAAATGGAAACAGGAAGTCAACATTTTTTAAAAACAAAGACGAGCATTATCATGTAAACCTTGTTTCTTTCCACAAATCATAATTCATATTAGCAATTTAGCATTGACAAAAACCTGAAAGCCTCAATTATTAGCAAACTTATGATTTAGAATCAGTTTTAACGTTTATAAATTCTACACGAGGTACATATTTTGAGTTTAAACAGTTTTTTCACTTTTCACTCTGTTTTAAACCCAAACCACATGATAGTCGGTTTGGTCTGGTACGTCTTACTCATTGAGGTCCGGTTAAGGAACCCTTTGAATACATCCATTAACTTTATCAAGCTCTCCCATCCCATTCTAGATAGAACTCCTTAAGAAACTCTTCCATGAACTCGTGCCTTTTCTCTGCCCTTCTTTTACCCGCCTGATAATTTTTCAGCGCCACATTCAAATCTCCAAAAAAATTTCAAGTTGTATAGTTTAGTTATCGAGTTAAGCTCACCTCGGTTTTCATCAGCTTCTCCAGCTTGAGGAGTTTCTCATGGAAGTGGTTAATAGTCGTTTGCTCTTCTTTCTTCATGTACTGCTCTTTGGTTAACTCTGTCCGTGGCTTGATCTCAGGATCATGAAGCACTCTCTTCCTGCTTCCACCAAACGTAAAGCAACGAGCAATTCCTAAAACAGAATGAGAGCAGATATATGGCAATGGCAAATCAAAAGCTCTTAGAAACTGCGGAGAAGCATTCTAACAACCTATGGCGCCAATGGCATCAAGGCGATCAGCATCTTGAACTACTCCAAATTCTGGAAGAGATTCGCAGAGTGCTTGGCCTGATAATTCGTCTTTGAAACCTGGAAACAATACAATTCTTCTCTTCATAAAGCGAGAAGCTAGTACACTGGATTTGCTGAATAGAAGTTGGAGCAGGAAACTAAACTAACCCATTCCATTGATGATCTTTAGTATTTTCACCTTCTTGGTCTCTTCTACACCCTCCTCATCCAGGAAATTCTCAACAATTTTAGCTTCGGAAGGGTCTCTAAATTCCGGAGTCAGAAAACCAGTCTTCATTATTCATAGTGTTCACACCAAAGTTCCACTTACAAACTAATCCTCCTAGGTGAGCAAGAGATTTCTCACAAGCCTCGTCTAATGAGTAATGACACCCACTATAGTATTTACAAAGCAAAGAGATGGGTATCTACCAAATTACGAGTAGAAACATTTCCAAATGTACTGACCATCCCTCATGGTAAACACTTAAAATCGTGGTAATAAGATCAAGAATGGTGCTATGGGGTTTAAAAGAAAAGCTGTAGAGATCGATAAAGAAACAGACCTTATGTACTTGTAATCACCTGATAAGAGAGAGCAAGAGATACAAACACATAAACGATTAATCTGTGGAATATGAGAAAGAAAAAAGATGGGAAAAGGAAGAAGGTACCAATATCATGGAGAAGAGCTGCAAGCTCCACCTGCAAAGATGAACAGAAATGTTTCATCTCACATTCTATAATCACTACAAGAGTTTAGATTCTCCACCACATTCAGCCTCACTGAACTAAAAACTACCAAATCAGGGGGAGGGTGGGGTTTGAGAGGATTTAGGGCTCACTATTTCCATAGAGTCGGAGTTGGAAGAGAGACCTTCCTCGCGAGCAATGGAGAGAGCAAGGTCTCGCACCCTCCACACGTGCGAGGCATCATGAGAAGCATCATTTCCCTTCATCGCCTTCTCCACCAGCTCCTCCGCCTTCCTTCTCCTCGTCGCCGCTGCCATTTTTAACCTCTCCACCAGATTGTTGACTGCTCTCTCGGTGACGATGACCACCCGTTAAGGTTTTACCTTCGTACCCCCTCAGTAAAAAGGGCACAGCGTTTAGGGTGGACAAAATATTGGTAAATTTTAATTCGATTCATTATCCGTTTTGTTTTGACCAAAAATCTAGATATTCGTAATTCTACGCAGTAAAACAAATAATAAAATATAATATCCGTAAATAACAAAGTAAATCATAAATGTTAATATTTTCATGAACGAATATGTGATCCGATCCGTTATATATATATATATATATTTAAAACATTATACATATATAAATAGTATATTTTATGTAAATTTTTATATTAGTTATTAAATTTGTCAAATTATTTTTTTATTTTCTAATAAAGAATATTATTTTATATTATTTTAGATTTTAAATTTATTTTATTTTTACGGATCGAATCGGATATCCGGTTAAAAACTTAAATTTTTTTGAATATCCGGATGACTACAGATCAAATCGAATCGGATAATTGATTATTCGGACGAAACGAAACAGATCGAATCACGAATAACTCCAAATAATAAGATATTCGATATATGCCCAACGCTAATAACCTTCTCTAGAATAATGATGAACCACTTTAACTGCTAAACTTTTTAATAACGAACCGCTCATGTCCTAATAACAACAGTTGATGGTTGTTCTCCATGTCGTTCACCATTTCTCCTTTTCTAAATACTCTATCAACTATGTATTCAAATACGTGTATCTTAGTATGAAATATCTTGTGTTATAAGTGAGACAATATCCTGCCATTCACTCAAATTCTAGCAGAGAAACTGCAACAGTATTTAATTTAATTGTCTATAACAGAACTCTTCTCAGTAAAAAAAGGTTGTTTATCACTATCAGCCAATAATGAAGAGCAACACAAACGCTGAATAAGAAGAAGACAAGAGCACTAACAGATGCTCTCACATCTTAAAAAAAGAAACGGCATGGGTCGCTTTTTCTTTATTATTACTCGAGATTGATCTCATCTTAGAAGCATAATCCCCTTTAGTCGCGGAACTCATCCATGAAGCTCTTGTGGAACTCAGTGAGACGGTTTACGATTGCCGGTATCTTATCTTCTTGAGGAAGTATTGTGCACCTGAAATGCCATGTTCCCGGTACCTACATCAATCCCACAACAACAGTTAAGTGAGGTTTTGTTTGGAGAAAACGCTTTGTCAGAGATTCAACAAACCTGTCTAAATCCAGAGCCAGGGACTACGACTACTCCAGTAGCGTTTAGGAGGCGTTTGCAGTAGAACGTGTCCGGTGCTGTCTTTGCAGCTTCTGCAGCTGCGATCGCCTTTTGTGGAAGGTTAATGCAAGGGAACAGATACATAGCCCCCTCTGCTCTATTGCATGTTATACCCTCCAACTTGTTCAGAGCTTCTTCAAGGGTCTGCACAGTGACCTCAAAAGCATCAAGACCAGAAAAATCTTAAAAACATGATTGCTAGTAAGTTCTCTGTGAATGGCTAACCTTTGCACGTTTTGCTAAAGACGAGAGAATCCCCTCTTTCTCTGCTATGTATGACTCGTAGGACTCATCACCAGGCTGATCAGGTTTCACAAAAGTTATTAAACTCAATTGTCGTTGTGCAAGTTCGAGCCACTCAAGTGCTTAAACTAAACCAGCTGATAAAGTGATATAGATGTTTTATACCTTGGGTGGGCTCATGACGAGGCTGGCAAGAATTTGACCAGAGATGTTGGAGCAAAGATTCACAGAAGCCACTTTGTATATCTGTTCTCTAACATCAGAAGTGAAACCAGTAACTTCCATGTAACCTCCTCTCTTCCCACACTCTCCGTAGTATCCTATTTGAAAAAATGGATCCAGTTTTGAGAAAATTGCCAATAGCAATCATCAGAAGCTTGTCAATGGACTAAGAAATAAGTTCTTTTCAAACCTTTGGAGATAGACTGGAACGAGACTAAGGAGACATCCTTCTCACCGTAGCCCATAGACCGGGCTACTTTCTTAAAGGAGTGAAACTTTTTGTCAGGAACGTAAACGTTTTCCTGATAAACCTCATCAGCTAAAAGAACCAAGCCCTCTTTCTTACAGAAATCAACAATGTCACGCTGGTTTTCTTCTGAAAGAACCTTTAACCAAAAAAAAAAATAGCAGACCAAAATTCAGACAAACAGTAAAGCTCTGGATCGGAATAGATTTGTAGTTTAGTGTTGAAGATCCAACTTACCTGTCCTGTCGGGTTACCAGGGTTAATGACCGCCAAGGCTCTTACAGTGATACCCTTTGACTTAGCATCCTTCAGTTGCTTCTTCAGCTCAGATATTTCAAGACCCCATCCTGATGCCTCGTCAAGGTAGTATGGAACCTACAAGAAGATGATGACAACATAAGTAAGAAAAAGAAAAAGAAACTTCAGTCACTATAGGTACAATGAACATACCAGACTTCCACCGTGAAGGGCAATTGAAGCTGAGTACAAAGGGTACTGAGGAATGGGGCAAAGGATTCCATCTTTCTCAGAACTTATGAGAAGTTGCATCATCATATGAACCTAGAACGATATGAACATTGCTGTCACCATTAAAACAACTTGTTCTCTAATTTCCATGAGCTTAGTGAAGGTTTGATGATCTTTACCCCAGGGCTTGCACCATCTGTCATGAAAATATCATTAGGATCAGCAGGGAAGCCATCACGTGCTTCGATTCCAGCAGCAATTGCATCACGTAATCCCTTGATACCCTGAGACAAAGCAGAAGATTAAGAGAAGGAATCATTCACAGAGAAAGAGAGAGAAAGATAAGTGCTGTTGAAGATAGACAATGCCACAAACCTGGCTGTGACTGTAAGCACCGGTAGCTTTCCCGGGAATCTGGTCGAGAATCTTCCAAGCACGCGCAATAGAATCAGAGCTGATAAAAATTAAAACATCCATTATTAAAAAAAATCTTATACCACCAGAAGGAAAACGACTCAGAGGCTGAATTGTAGTGAGGTTAGAACAACAAATAAGGCTCTTTATGGTACCTGAACAAAGCATGTGTTTCATCCCGGTCCAACAAAGCTGTGTGGGAACACAAAGCAAGAACCTGTGACATGGATGCTACAAGTTTAACTCCTGAGTAACATATGGAACAAATCAGAGCCATCAAAGCTCACTTATTCACCTCTCTGAAGAATGTTATAGGCTGTTGGCCAAGAGATTGCGGATTTCCAATATTACAGTAGATAATCTGCAAAAATGCGGTGAAGCTTATAAGTTAGAATCAATCTGATGACACGAAAAGGAACACACGCGGATTACAAATATATACCTCATCAAAGGGATAAGCATCCTTGTTAGTCTTCAAATCATCTTGCAACTTCTGTGAGGTGGAAATTGAAAGCAAAATGAGCAAAGCAGTTTCAACAATAGAATAATACAATCTAGGACCAGGATGGTTGCTTTATTACCTGAGCAATATTGACAATTTCACCACGAACAGCATACTCACATTTCAGAACCTGAGACAACCCAAGAAAAAAACAAACAAATTAATTTAAGTAAATAACCCAATCAAAAGCAAAAGACATCATCAGTCACTAGAGCTAGCTGGATGCAGAACTGTTCCATGAGAAACTCTTCAAGTATGAGGACTACATTATCATGTCAACAAATTGGAGGGTAAAAGGAAAACATAAAACGATGATATAATAATCACAAAGATCGAATCTAGGAAGATTACATGAATACAGAAAGGCAGGCATATAATTTTTGATATCCATAAAAGCAAAAGAACAAAAGTTTTGTTTTTAAAGTCTTTTCTTTACGTTTATAAGAACAAAGGATAACCTTAAAGTATTGATCCAAAAAAAAAAAAGATAACCTTAAAGTATAAAACACAAGAGAGACAAATCCATCAAGTGTCAATGATCAACCCCTAAGCAGATGTTCAATAAACTCTAGATCAAGTACATAGCAATCTGAAACTAAACGATCAAGTGCAAATCACAAACAAAGAGCACCTCCCAAACTATTGATAAAAGAAGACAAAACTATACATTGGGGTTGATGGAGTCAATAGTGACGGGAAGAGAGGAGGATGAATCAGAGCCAGACATGTCGGAAAAGAAACGCGATGAAGAAGGATGAAGAAGTGAGAGAAGACGGATGTTATTGTGATGAGGTTGAGCAGCACGACGACGAGTCTGATCTATGAGATTTTTGGCTTGGCCAATCACGAATCTCCGCATCTGTGTGGTCGGCTTTTATAATACTTGCTCCTCAATCTAAAGTAAGATTAGTGGTTTTTGTCTCGAACACGAAACTTCCCAGTTCCTGTTTCGTCTCTTTCCTTTTCACACTGATTTTGACAATTCTTTTGCGTCCACTGATTTGGAATTTATGGAATTTTGCATTTATTTTCTTCGGATATTTTTATTAACAAATCCTTTTCACTGAATATTTATTTATTTTATTTCCTTCCTTCTTTTTCTCTTTCTGTTTTGCTAAGGTCAAATATATTAATAAACAATTTAATGAGATCTGAATCGTGGATTCAGACAAAACCATGTGTATTGTCCGAAATCAGCGACTGCCACGTTGTCAATTGAATAGATCTCGTTTTTTAAGAATGGGCCTTATAGGCCCGGATTACGGTTAAGTCTCTCTTCTGGCCCAGTATGTTCTCTGCTTACGTGATTGTAGATTTGTTGGGTAGTAGAAGGGGCTTGGTTCGTTTTGAATCAAACCACATTATTATCAATATCTTTTTTTTTGTTTAGTGTTGCAACTTAGTTCTGTTTAAAGGTTTTATTAACAGCCTATTTGACTTTCAGAAACAATTTAAAATACAACGAGTTAAATACCACTTTTAAAAATATCATAAATCAAAAATATAATAATATTTGGGTTTAAGTTCTAGGGATTATTGTTTATGGTTTAGTATTAAAAGGTTAGAGTTGAGTTTATAAATATTTTATAAATAGTTAGAATTTTTAGTTTAGTGTTATTTTATCAAAAATTTAGAGTATTTTTGATAATAATTATTTATTAATAGTATATTTGAAAGTAGTATCAAGGTATAATTAAAAACTTTCTTTTGACTTTGAGGTTTTAGTTACAATTGAATTGCTAATGATTTGGCATTTTGCTATTAAATCATTAATGATTTGGCAATTTGCTATCAAATCATTACTTCAGTAAGTTGAAGCTTTCTCAGGTGAACTAATCCGTAGAAATCAAGACATGCAGCTAAACAAAATCATCTTTTCCTGCATTTCAAGGGTAAGAACCAACGAACACAGAGAAAGCTGATCATATTTATTTATGGTTCAGGGTGTAAGCAAGCACCACCAAGAAGAACATGGTAAGGCTTAGGAAAGACTTCTCGAAGGTAAAGAAACCACAAAAACAAGAAGAGAAGAAGTACATCTTTCCTTTCCAATGAAATTAGTGGGAGGAAGCAGAACACAAAAGAGGTTGATAATTTGAAGATACCACTAAACTAGTGGGGACTTTTTTTTTTTATAGTCTATTTCCTTGATCCATAAGATTGAATGCCTCAACATTAAAAGGTGAGTTCATACATTACAAGTAGATTACATAGAAGATAGAAGATCTCAGAAGGAAAAGAAAAGAACTGAAAAGGCAAAAGATTTGAAAAAATTAATTAAGGTTTTCTTGCCATTGGTTTCTTTCAACAACTATTGGTGGATTACACTCTTGATGTCAATTACACCTAAGACCCATGCATACATGGGTATGCATGAATATGTCTTGTTACTTCTTTACTTGTTCTGTAAAGGGTTTGAGACACTCCTTGGGACTCTTCTTCAGAGGCTATCATTTTCTCCTCCAAACGGCTTTTTTTCCTTCTTGTCTTTGCTTGTCTGAAAATCTCTCACAGCTTTACTAAAATGTGTCATCCTTAACAGAGAACGTCCCTCTCATCCATACTTGCAGCTAAAGAAAGCTACAAGTATCAGAACCAGAGCCAATCTCTTCATTGCGGACTTTAATTTCTTCTTATAGTTCCTAGGAATCTTAAAAGCTCTTTAAGTTGTTCTTGTTATGTTGCGTTTATTGAGAACTGAAACGTGGATAGAGATGTGAGTTAAGTCTTAAAACATCATTTTTACTAAAATAGAAGGAGTACTTTTATTACTGGAAATTGGAGTATTACTGTAACTGAAGAGAAAAGAAAAGAAAATTGATTCGAAGAACCTGTACAGATTCTTGAGATGAGTAGATCCTCAAGTGGAGAATAAATAAATAGAGAAAAGTTCATTACGCAAAGTTTATTTTTGATTAATAATAATTATAGGATTTTAAAAGGGAAAGTAGTATGAATCCTTTGACTAAAAAAGGTGTTATTAGCCGTGTTCTTTTAGAAGACGCTGCGTCAGCGGCTAATAACCAAATTTATAACTGTTTTCTTGTTTACTTATCTAGAGACTAACACCGGCAGTGGTGCTTTTGCCTATTAAAACAATCGCAACCACCATTCTAACTGCCGCTACTTTTTACAGCGTTACAGACGACACTGGAAACCTTTGTGAAAATAATCGCAGCGACAGCTTAATTACTTTTCCACCATCTTTTTGTTTATTTTGATGTTCAGTTTTTGATCGCTAGCAGCTGACGCAGCTTCTTCTAAAAGAACATGGCTGTCGAAAAGAGAGTTTTAATTTGCGGCTGTGAACATGTGGCTCACAAAAAACGAACCGGAACGAATGGTTTTAATAGAATACCGGCAAAACGTGTGGGATAAATTGATGAATTTGGTTCGGTTTAGATAAACCAACCCATTGTTAGGCTATTCTCTACCCGAAGAAGACGAGAAAGAGAAGTAAAATAAACGAGACAGCGAATCCTCCTCCTCCTCCTCGACAAAATTCGATCAAGGTGCTCTTCATATTTTCCCCCAAATTTTATTTATTTTTCTTGGATCTGGTGTTAGCAATTTCTACCCTGCATTGAATTTTCTTCGTCTTATGCGTTTCTGGGTAAGAGCGAAGCTTGAATTGCAATTGGATCTTCTATCGAAATTGAGTTTTTTTTTGGGGGTTCTGAGGTATTTGATCGAAGAAATTGCAGTTGATTCGAGCTTGTTTTTAATCAAAGGGAGTTACTGGGTTGAGATTGTTTTTGTTTATCTTGAATTGGGATCGATCGAATTTCAATTGCGGTGGAGTGATTTACCCAAAGCTCATAGATTTTTGTGGGTTCTTATTACAACTTGTCTTTGGTTATCAAAGTGCTGTTCTTGATTCATTCAAGTTTCATAGTGTGGACTTTTATCTTCGATTAGGTCATGAGAGTAATGCATAGTATATTCGAGTGTTCTTGTTCTCTCTGTTATGTCTTTGTGAGGAAGTCCAATAAGTAAAGCCTTACATCAACAGCACAAGGATATTTCCTGTGTTTTAGATTCCTTACTACTTTAAGATTGAGGCAACCTAAAGATTAGTAGGTGTACGTACATTCACGCTTCTGTAATTATCTGAAACGGGTTTATCAACAGCTGCAGTTCTTCTCTTACTCTATAGCTCATAGATGGCAGAAAAGGCTTGTATAAAACGTCTTCAAAAGGAATATAGAGCACTTTGCAAGGTACGTACTACCCTCTTCTTATATCGCTCCAAACTCTTAACGCTTTTGAGCAGGAATCGGGACTCCTTAGTTTTTCTCAACCAAGTTTTCTGTGAACTTTTCAAATGTTGCTGTACCTTTATGGGAATGTTTTCGTTGTTTTTTTTTTGTCTAGAGTAAGTTTTATATTTTCTGTTTGTTTAGGGTTTATTTATGATATGTTCTGTTTTGTGCCTTCAGGAACCAGTCTCCCATGTTGTTGCTCGTCCTTCCCCAAATGACATTCTCGAATGGCGTAAGCCTTTTCTATCTCTTTCTTATATTTTTTTTTGTATATGTTTCTCATACTGGATCTCTTGTGATTCTATTGCAAGCTTTTCTATGAAGGTGGTATATTTGAAGGACATATTTTTGTACTTAAGAATATACAAGAAAAAAAAACTATGAAACTATGTGTTATTGTTATGAGGCAGACAGAACTTTAGCAATACATTAGTACTTTGTTAGTACCTTGATCAGCTACTAACAAAGATTTGATATATTGACGTTTATCTTACAGATTATGTGCTGGAAGGAAGTGAAGGAACACCTTTTGCTGGTGATAATCTTCTTTCTGAAGTTTCTTGTTAGTTTTGTCTTCAGCATCCCTTATGGGTGTCTAATTTTGATACTCAAAATCTCTCTAACAGGTGGATTTTACTATGGAAAGATCAAGTTCCCTTCCGAGTATCCCTACAAGCCACCTGGAATTACGTATGTTCTATAGATTCTTCAGAATTTAGTCTTCATATTGCTATCTCGGTTTATTGGCCAGCTTCCAGTGAACCACATCCTTTTTTTTTTTGTTTTTTTTTGCTTCAGAATGACTACACCAAATGGTCGATTCATTACACAAAAGAAGATCTGCTTGTCTATGAGTGATTGTAAGCTCAATGGTCCACTTTCTGTTTGTTGTTTCGTTGTAATTAAGTGTCTCGATATCTGATTAACTTTTCATGACATTTTTCAGTTCATCCAGAAAGCTGGAATCCAATGTGGTCTGTGTCAAGGTATAAATTTTCTCCTTTTGACAAATATAGTAATCGACTTTCATAATGTTCGTAGTTAACCAATTTTTTCCCCGTGAATGCAGCATACTTACAGGGCTTCTCTCGTTTATGGTAAGCTCATTGTAAGCTGTAGTGTTTTTTTTTGTTTTCACTTTTCTGAAGGGAATTTCAGATAAACGGACAATCTAACATTCTTATATTGTAATGGTGCCTACTAGTTTACCACCATCTGTTTATTTAACATGATAATATCTTTTAATTCTGTTATTGTGAATGTTGTCCTTGTGGTGCAGATGGATACTAGTCCGACAACTGGAAGTGTGAACACTACTGTAGCTGAGAAACAACGGTTGGCTAAGTCATCTCTCGCTTTCAATTGTAAAACGTAAGATCATCCCACCATCATTTGGAAGCTAACGAGCTTATGTGTGTGTTTCAGTTCTTAACCTGAATCCAATGTTTCTTACATCGTGTTACAGCCCAGCATTCAGAAAGCTGTTCCCAGAGTATGTAGAGAAGTACAACCAGCAGCAACTAGCTGAGCAAACGCAGCAGACCGCACCAGAGTCTCCTCAAGAGAGCAATACCAAAGCAGAGTCAGAGAAAACAGTCGACACAACAAAGGAGGACGCAGAGGGTGGTTTGAAGGAGAGGAGGAAGAACAAGAAGCAGGGATTGCCAGCGTGGATTATACTGTTGCTAGTGTCTGTTTTCGGGGTTGTAATGGCGCTGCCTCTGCTTCAACTGTGATTTTCTATGTAACTAAAACATAGAAATGGATGTTTGACTCTTCGGATAAAATCTCTCTCCTCTCTCTCTCTATCCCCTTCAGTGTCAAGAGTAGTCTTCTTTTGTCTAGTGCTCTTCTTCTGTCTGAATTTACTCAAGTTAGCCCCCTTGTCGTGGTTTGTGCTTTTAAAGGCCATATTATAACATAAGTTTGAAACTAATTTGTATAGTATATGGTTGGTTTGCATTTGATAAATAGAACCTTAATGGTTTTCTTGTGTATGTACTTATCCAACACATTATTCTTCCGAAGAGCTCATGTGTGTGTTGATTTGTAAATTAAATATCTTCAATCTTTCTTCAGCATCTCCAGACCAAAGCCCTCTAGAAGATGTTCTTAGGTATTCAAGAACCTCCTCCAACCTGTTAATGCCCAAGCGTTAAACCAAATTTGCCACTATCAATCACTATAGTAATGTCTGGAGTCTCTAATGTCCTTGTGAAGATCACAAGAAGCTTGCTTCGTCCGGTGACTCTTGTCTGACTATTTACCTTGGCCACCTACAACAAAGTCTTGACAAAGAAAGAAATAGAGACGGAGACATTCATAAGGATATATTTCTTCATTGACACGATTACATTTACAATCTACACGCATCCGATTATTACATCATTGCAACTAAAAAATGGAGGGAAATCCAAAAAAAAAAAGAAAAAAAAAACTGACGCCGTCAGACATCGAGATCCAAAATAAAAAAAACCTAACGTGGGGAAGAAGTCCAAAGGTGGCCCACTACACGAATCAGGGATTGACGAAAAACATTATTATTTGAACATAATAATTAATGTTTTTAATCTTCTGGTAACTTGTTAGTAGTCATCGTCATCCATGTAGGATCGTAGAAGCATTGTAGCGCAGAGGCGGATGATACAAAGACGAGCGTGTTGTTGTCTCATCAACGAAGTGCATCTCGAAGTGAAGCTGTTCCTCGTTTTCGAACTTGAGTTTTTCCCTGCCATTGGTATGTTATGAAAATCTATGACTCACCACCTTCATATATATGGGAGTTGAAGAAAGATTGTGTGTCTCAGTGTCTGAACTTGGTCTGGTTTTCGTCTCTACAAAGCCTTAGAGATTTTGCGCGTGAGGCAATCTCGCCGTACATCGATGGAGTAACCTACACGTTCTTCTTCATTTTTATTCAATCTCGATAACAGAAGATTTTGTGTGAGAAAAGAAAGAAAAAAAATCAACACTTAACTTCTGTTTCAAGTTTCTCTTTTTACTACTCTTTTTTTTTGTGCAGAAGCAAGTTTGTTTAGGTTCAATGAATTTACCAAATGCAAAGAAGTTTCCAGGAAGATACGTCTATTGGTTTACTCTAAAGCTAATGCTAATCCCAATAGAATTGTTTACACAAGTTATCTCCGTACAATCGAATTAATTATCATATTTTATTTCAAGACTTACCTAGTTCCTGACTCTGTTTTGTCCTTTTGGGAAAATAGATACAACATGTTCTGCAATGTTTCTGAACAATGTCTGCAGATATTAATAGATGTTCAAGTGAACCTGAATCAACAACTCTATCTTCTCCTCTCTATACTGTAACTGGATTTATTTGTTAACTTCATGGTAATGCAACAAAGTCAATATCTGCATAATAACAATACATGTTCATGTAAGAATCAGAAGAAAAAAGTGAATGAATGTTGGAAATATCAGCCAAGTCAAGTGTGTGTGTGGATACAGACCTTTGGAGGATTTATCTTCTTCTAGAGGAGTTTCTGATGTGATGGAAGAGGAAGAGAGGCTTGTTGATGATTCCCTAGCTTCGAAAATCATAGCCACAACTTCTCTCATTGTTGGTCTACTAGCTGGAGAGTTGCTTGTGCAGAAGAGTGCAATCTTTAGTACTAGAGACATCTCATGAACCGTACTCTTATCGGTAGTATCCAGCCTTGAATCAAACATTTCAACTGTTGGAACCATGTTACGGATTGATCTTCTAACCCAGTTTACTAGATCCCCTCCTTGCTCCAACGGTTGAACTGGTGGCTTTCCTGTTATCAGCTCCAAAAGCACAACTCCAAAGCTGTAGATATCGCATTTCTCTGTCACCTTCATCGTGTAAGCATATTCTAAACACACACCAAAACATGGAATCAGATATGTTCCATAAACTTATGTGTGTGGGAGAAAGAAACATGCAACATGTTATGTTAGACTCACCTGGGGCGATGTAGCCGTAAGAGCCAGCAACAGCTGACATGGACTTTGAGTAAGAGAGATCAATCAACTTAGCCAGTCCAAAATCTCCCACATGAGCTTGTAGCATCTCATCAAGAAGAATGTTGTTTGATTTAATATCACGGTGAACTATCTGAGGTCTGCAATCATGATGGAGGTAACACAGACCCTCTGCAGCCCCCAGCGCGATTCTATACCGAGCATTCCAATCCAAAAAACATGTTTTCCCTCCTCGTTGAAGCTGTTCACCAAGGCTTCCCTTTGACATGTACTCATACAAGAGAAGATTTGAGTTCTGATGATAGCAGAAACCATATAGCTTCACTATATTCCTGTGCCTTATCTTTCCAAGTGTTGATATCTCAGCCCTGAAGCTATTATCAGAACTAGCTCCCTCGCCTCGAGAGTTTAGCTTCTTAACTGCTATCACTTCACCATCTGACATCTCAGCTTTGTAGACTGTTCCACACGCTCCTCTTCCTAAAACCACCTCTTCAGAGAAGTTTCTAGTTGCGTCAACAAGTCCTTGGTATGTGAAACCTTCTTTAGGGAAGTAGTAGCTGTCCATGACATCCGGTTTTGTTTCATCCTCAAGAACAACAAACTCTGGTTCTCGTCTCTTTATTACCAAACAGATACTGATAAAAGCAAGAAAAGAAACAGAACCGATCACAATACATGCTATTGTCAAGATCTTTTTCCCCTGTGAGCCTCTCATTAACCAACTTAGCTTTGAATCAGAATGTGTGACAAGTGAGTCTCCACAATGGCGTCTCTGAGGGTTACACAAACGGTGGTTTCCAGCAAAGTTTGATGAATCCATCCTCTGGAAGACAGCTGTGTCTGGTACTGTTCCTGCCAAGTTATTGTTTGAGATATTGCAGATGAGGAGGCTCATGAGATTCCCAATCGATGCAGGGATCACACCTGAAAGCTTGTTGTCGTTGAGGTAAAGTATCTCCAACATTTGAAGGTTTCCTAAACTGTCTGGAATGGTGCCGGAGAGATTATTGTGACTGATGTTGAGTGAGATTTGAAGAGAGGTTAACTTACCTAGCTCCACAGGGATGATTCCAGACAAGAGATTGCCACCTAGTTGTAACTCCATGAGCCTTGTAAGATCACCAAAGCTATGAGGAATCTCACCAGTCAGTTTATTATCTGACAACTTCAAAATCTCTAGATTCACTAACTGTCCAAGCTCTTCTGCTATGTACCCTGAGAACTTGTTGCCACTAAGGTCAAGCCTCTGGATAGTGACACAACTCCCCAACTCTCTAGGGATGTGACCTGTGAGCTGATTTGAGGAGATGTTTAAGCCAACAATCTTTGTGAGATTCTTAATCTCAGGAGGAATCTCACCAGTGAAGTTGTTGTTGGCTAGACGCAGTCTTTCTAAGTTCTTCAGCTTTCCCAAGTCTGCAGATATGTTCCCTGATAACCAGTTTTGATGAAGCTCTAGTGCAGATAGGTTCTGTAGATTAAATAACTCAAGAGGAAGGCTTCCTGTTAGCATGTTATCTCCCAACATTAGCTTTGTCAGTGACTTGCAGGTTATCAAATCGCGAGGGATGTTTCCTGATAACTTGTTTGAACCAAGACTCAGAAGTATCAGCTTTTGGAATCTGCAGAAGTGAGCAGGAATTGAACCAGAGAGATTATTAGCAGACATGTCAAGAACAGAGAAGTTGCTATAGAAACCAATGAGAGGAGGAATGGTTCCTTCAAGCTGGTTGTCAAAGAGTTGCAGATCCACAAGTGAAGTTAAAAACTGAAGCTCTCTTGGGATGGTACCGGTTAGTCTATTGATAGACAAATCTAGCTTCTGCAACAGTGATAACTCTCCAAGCTCCGTAGGGATGAAACCTTGAAGATTGTTCTCAAAAAGATTAAGTAACTGCAGATTCAAAACCTGACCTAACTCTCTAGGGATGAAACCTGTTAACTGATTCTCTGAAAAATCTATCTCAACTGCATCTGTCAAGTTACTTATCTCGCAAGGTATCTCTCCGGTTAACTGATTCATGTAAAGATACAGTCTTTTCATCTTTGCTAGCTTCCCTATTTCTCTAGGTATTGTTCCAGTGAAGTAGTTTTCGTGCAGCGCAAGCACCTCGAGACTGGTGATGTTTCCTACTGAAGGAGGTATCTCTCCGGACAAACGGTTTTGCCAGAGTATAAGATCAGTGAGATTGAGAAGCCTCTCAAGCTGCTTAGGAAGAGAACCCTCGAGGAGATTCTCTGCTAAGCCAAGTACCTTCAAGCTCACGCAACCGCTGATTTCAGACGGGATCACACCGGACAAGGCGTTCCGTCCTGCCCTAATCACCCTGAGCTGTTTTAACTTCCCTATGGAAGAAGGGATCACACCGGTGAGGTTGTTGCTGTAGATCACAAGCTCTTGTAGCGAACTCATGCTCCCGATAAACCTAGGGACTGAACCGAAAAGATAGTTCTCACATAGAGACAGCTTCTGGAGAGTTTTGATCATGGTGAGCTGAATAGGAATCACTCCATGGAACCTGTTTGTGCAGAGACCAAGAACCTCTAGGCTTCTACAGAGAGATAAGTCTCTAGGGATTGGACCAGAGATGAAGTTGGTGGAGACATTCAAGTAACTCAAACCATGAAGCTTGCATATGAGAGGAGACAGTGTACCTGATAGATTCATCCCACTGAGATCAACAGAAGTCACAGTTCTGAGACGGTTACACGAGACTCCTGTCCAGTTGCATGGATTTGAATCTGAACGGTTCCAGCTTACAAGATAGCCGTTGGAGTCGTTAAGAGAAGCTTTAAACTCCAGAAGAGCATAACCCTCTTTGTTTAATGACGTAACTAAGATGAAGGAGAAAGAACAGAGAATCAAGAAACATATGATACCACTCATTTTTTTTTAGCTTTTGTGAGAGTACAGAGTGATGTGCCTTAGCTTCTACGCTACTGGATAATCTTGAAAAAACAAAAAGAATGAAGAAACATCAAGTTTGGAAATTTATGTAATGGGTAAAAAAAAAAGGACTGATCTTGATTGATCAAGAAAAGACAACCTTATAAAACGTCTCTGTTTCTCTGTCTGTAAAAAAGTCAACTCTGTTTTAATCCTCTTTGTGTCGACGAAACCGTCTCTTTTCGCCGGTTTCGTTTACCATAATTTTCAGAAGAAAGTGGTTTCAAATCACGTGGTGGTGAGCTACTAGGTTTGTACAGATCCATTGAATCAAAAAAATCCCTTATTTAGTGATTCTCTGGGTTGTCAAAACAGAGGATATCTTGTTTAGTTGGGACGGTGAGGATTTGATGAAGACGACACGTGAAAAAGGATGGATTTTTCAGGACAGTGATCTTTAATTTTCTTGGTGACGGGTGAGAGAGAGTCTGTGAAGTCATGATGTTTATCGTTGACCGTTAAAGCCGCACACACACTACACAAGTGGATGTGTGATTGCTGTCTTTTTCGCGCCTATCTTGTTGTCTGTTAAAAATAACCACTAAGGCCATGATTAAACTGGTTTTCTTAAAATTTGTTTACATTTTAACGTAAAATTTGCTTTTTTTAATTTTTTACATTTTTTCCGTAAATAGACATCTCTTATGTTTCTTATTTAAGAGACGGTTCTTAGGTTTTCTTAGTTAAAAGCTAAGAAACGTTTTTTAAAAAAGCTAAGAACCCCAACTTAAGAGATTCATGTTAATATTGCTTAAGACGTTGGTCTTTGACACTTTTGCCCATCTCTCGTCTCACCTATACATAGTGCTTGCATAGATTGTAGCTCACATGATATCATGTAACTAGTGCCCGTCCAAAATTTTCAATCTTTTATTGATGATTAACGTTCGCCTACAACTTTGCGCTTTTGTTATTCATCTAAAATTTTTGGTGTGTTATATATAGTAAATATCATCGTTTTAAAATCATGATTTAAGTGGACGATTCCTTTGCTTATGTTCTACACCGGCCATGCATATAAGTTTAGCATGATAATTGTTACACTTTCTATTTTGAGCATTATGAATAAACTGCTAAATAGCCATTTGGCAAATCAAATAAGTAGTATAATCAATTTATGGCCGTTAGTTCAATAATCTGATTAATGATTTATTAATGTTCTTACATGATAGATATGAATAAAAATGTTTACATATAATCTTTAAAAGTAATCAGAATGAGAAGTGTTAAGCTTTCATTGTCATGGCTTTAAACTATTTCTTCGCAGTACCTCCGTGCCTCCGTCACAGTATCCTCATAGTAGAGTTTAATTATCAAGTGGTCCTTTATTGTCAAAAGAATGCTTTCAATATTGTAAAATATTGACACTCGGACCTGTGCCGTGCAAGACCTTTAGGGGCCTGAGGCATATTAAAATTTTTTATCTAATTTTCAATATTTAATTTAATTACAAATAACTAAAACTATAATTAGAAAATACAAAATATACGAATATATGAATTTAAAAGTCTTTTTAATAAGATTCAAAAATTTATCCTTTATAACTAACTATATTTTTTATGCTAAAAATAACTAACTATTATAGTAAATTAGAAATATAATCAAGTTTCAAATGAGAAATAATTTAAACAAAATATAATAATTAGGGATGGAATTTATCTAATATTTATTGAAGTATATGGTGGTAAGTTAAAAGAAAAACTATAACATATTTTCTATCACATTTTTAAATCAGTTGCTTTTATAGATAACATAGAGAAACTATTTAATTAATTTAAATTTTCAATTAATCTATTTCAGTTTTAATTTTAAAGACCTATAACTGTAGAAACTAATTATGGGGCCTTATAAACTCTTAAGATTGTTTATTATGTTTTCTTATAAAAGATAAATAAAACTTATTAAAGGAAATATATCACTTTCTAATATATATATATTATTACTCTAATGGTGCTAAGTTTAAGTAACTTTTTAACATTATCTTAAAAAATTGGAAACTCTTAAATATAAAAAAGAATATTTATCACAGATGTGGCAACCCAGTTGGTTTAAGCGCAGGTGTTGATGTTGTTGTGCTCCTTGGTTCGATCCGGGAGGAGTGCTTTACGCCATAAATGGTATTAGCAAAGGCTGGCTCTAGGTCTAGGGGAGATTAAGGCCCGAAGCCCGAACTCCCTAGAAATTACAAAAAAAAAAAAAAAAAAAATTTGGAGTCTTAGGCAATTGCTTTTTGACAATACACTAAGCACAGCTCTGATTCGGACACCACTATCTAGAAATTTGACAACTGGCATAAAATCAAATAAGAAAATTCTTATACTTCATCATGATGCAAATAGTATCATCAAACGTAGATCTTACATTTTATAGGACAACTCGAATGGTAGATTTAGACGAGAATCCTCATAACATAAACATAATTGTTCATAGTAACATTTTTCATAGGTTTCAATAGCATAATTAACCAGTTTTAAATAAGAAAATCAATTTATAACACAAAACTTGAATTCAAATGAATGATTTTATATAAATATTAAAATAAGTAATTACCTTTTTGATTTTTTTTTCAACAAAACATTGACACATTTTGGTTGTTTTCCTACATTAATCGACTGAATGTAGAAACATTTGCCATATACAACATGATGAGACCATACAAACAATGTACCAACCAAACTGTTGTGCGACCCAAAGCTTCATCCTGTTTGCTTGAGCTTCTTTGATGACTAAAATTGCAACTCAAACTCCAGCCTCTTCAATTGCAGCAGACATTGAAGCAGATGCTTCTTCTAGCGTTCTCCTCTTTTGAACCGCGTTAAAGGCCTCAATGGTGTCTCCTTCAATCCAATCGTCATAGTCATCCATACCGATACCACATTCTAATCCAGCACTCACCTAAAACATTACAAACAACAATACAAACAGAGAGAAAATTTATTTTGACAAAGTAGGCAAGTTGAAAAGTTCACATCTGGTTTGGAGTTGGAACATATCTTTTAGCTTCTAAGATGGATGTTGAAGTTAGGAAAGTGTTTACCTCTTTCACATTTTCTTTGACACGTTTAAGAGAATCAAGGACACCAACATGGACAGTTTTACCCTTCCGGATAACCCTGATGCCACAGTCTTTGACAAATTTCCCTTCATTCACCATGCATCCAGCCACACGACCGCTTCCACTGCTGAAAGTAGCTCGAACTTCTGCTGATCCAATTGGGATTTGTTCCTATCAATAACCACATGAATCTTCAGTTTTCAAAACTCTAAAACGGCTCATGAAGTGAGACTACAACATACGTTTTATGATACTCCATTACATAATAAGAGACACAACTCTTATGCCTACTCATGGGTAAAGAGAGATCTCATCATGTGTTTAACTCTAAATAGGCATGTTGAACAGATCAGACGAACAACAAAACGGTTGAGAAGTGGTAATGAAACGGGTGCTAACCTCAACAGACTCAAGAAGTCCTTCCATTGCGTTTCGTACATCGTCAATAAGCTCATAAATAACTCTGTATAGTCGGATTTCAACACCTTTGTTTTCTGCAGCTTTTTTAACAGAGCCAGATGCTTTGACATTAAATCCGAAAATGATGGCTTCACTCGCTGATGCTAGATCAACATCACTGTTGCTCACATCCCCTGTCGCTTGTAGCAAAAATTTCAATGTGACATTCTCTTGAGGAAGCACTTGCAGAGCTTGTCTGACAGCTTCAATGGATCCCTAGTATTCACATTGGTGTTTTGCAAATAAGAAAAGACATAGGAAACCAAATCATTTGAAGACGAAGAAACCTAATGATCAAACTGGCTCCTTACCTGTACATCGACCTTCAAGATGATATTAAGCTGATGCAAATCTAAGCCTGACATCTTTTTCGCTGATACAGCAGAAGCTAAGGACGAAAGTGTGACCTTTCCATCCCCAGCCTTTGCAGATATTCTTTCATCTCGTAGTGATACAGCACGTGCCTCTGCCATCTCACGCGCCACATCAAGGGAAGAGACAATCTCAAATTCGTCACCAGCAATGGGTACATTGTTTAAACCAATCACCTGCAATTTCAATTATAAATCCTCAGATAAGATATCTAAATCAATCCATGACATGCATAGAGTATTCTCTTTTAACTTATGGAAGATTATGAAACAACAAACCTGTACTGGTATGGAGGGTCCAGCTTCATCAACTCGTTCCCCACTGTGATCAAATAAAGCTCGTACCTAAACACAGACACAAAGCAAGACCAAGGTAGGTAAGTTCCTAGCCATTTATTACCATCTGCACAGTGTTGATTGATGAGAATACTAAATTTTGGATAGACCTTTCCGAAAGCTTCTCCACAAACAACAACATCCCCTCTTTTCAAAGTGCCCTTCTGAACAATGAATGTCGCAAATGGTCCTTTCGCTTTATCAAGTCCAGCCTCAATAACAATGCCCTTGGCATTTCTGTGTGGATTTGCTTTCAACTCTTGCAGCTGAAACAACCAAAATACCGTCAGATCACTTACATAAGCTAATGAGAAGCAAAAGCAAGACGAGTCAGAAAATAATATGCATGGAAGCCTCCATGTAAGCGTTTTTAAGTCTTAATGCCCTCCTTATAGCAACATTTTGAGCTCACTTTGGAGAAAGTATGCAAGTCATTTTGTAGCCACTATAACGTGCTTCCAAGAAGAAACAAAATAAAATATCAAGCAGATTAATAACAACAAACTAACCTCTGCAACAAGCATGACAGTTTCCAACAGATCATCGATATTCTCCCCTTTCAACGCACTGATCTGTCAAAGGCAAATATGGAGCATGATATGAGCGCCATGGAATACATCGAGCCTGAAACATATATGCGATGAGAGTTTGTATTCCAACCTGAACCATTGGAACATCACCACCCCAATCTTCAGGCATCAAACCAATTGAAGAAAGCTCTTGCATCACTCTCTCTGGACTAGCTCCGTCTTTATCTATCTGTAAGAGGAATGGATTCAGAATGAGAGAAATTACGTATACACATGGTAAAGTAGAATAACCAAGCAGTACTCTGGTTAACAATCTTTCCCAACTCCTAGATAGAAGAAGGCAGATTCTACATGGACCAATACCTTATTTATAGCTATGACTATAGGAACACCAGCAGCCTTTGCGTGAGCTATTGCTTCATTTGTTTGAGGACGAATTCCATCATCAGCAGCAACCACAATGATTGCGATGTCAGTGACCCGTGCTCCGCGAGCTCTCATTGCACCAAATGCCTAGATGAGCTCTTAAAAGTCAGATAAGCAAATTTATAGTATCCGCAGCGATAGATGTGAGATAAACTTGCAAGAAAAAGGATCTACCTCGTGTCCAGGAGTATCAAGGAAAACGCATGACTGAACCTTCCCATCAACAGGAACTGAAACCTTATATGCACCAATTCCTTGTGTAATTCCCCCTGCTTCTGAAGCTGCAACCTGGCAGATATCCAGAGAAGAGACATTAGCTGAAACCGCTATATAGTACTAACCTTGACAATAAGCGAATGAGTAAACACGAGAGTATTTCAGAAAATAAAGCAGAAATGTAAACACTATGCTAAAGGTGAGATGTATACTCAACACATTTATTGCTATCAGCCATGCTCTAGAACTCGTAAAAGAATCGAAGAGGCCACAATTAAAGTTCTTGATAAACAAAAGGCAAATCAATGTTGTGTTGGATAGCTAATCTCATAGATAAAGAGGTTTCATACCTTGCTTTTTCTGATATAGTCGAGAAGAGTGGTCTGCAAAATAGATAAATTTAGGGAAGGCATTAGGAAAAACCTGCATATCCGTGTAAGAAGTGAGAAAAGAAAAAGGTTAAAGCAAACAGTGGCTACCTTTCCATGGTCTACATGACCCATTATGGTGATGACAGGAGGCCTGTCTTCTAATTTGTCCAAATCTTCTTCATCAAAAATTTCCTTTTTCTTTGCCATTTCTTCAACTTGAACTGAATCAGCATCAAGGACCTCGACATCATAATCTTTACAAATCATCCTCACCATCTCTCTGTCCAAAGTCTGCACACCATCAGGTCTTATCCCTTTTGAATATAGATACCCAAGGATGTCACCTTCACCAATAGCTAGGTTGTACGCCAAATCCTCAATGGACATGCCTTCTTCCTCAACCTCTAAGATTTCAGCTTTAACAGGTGCTGCATCTCTTGCAGCCTGTAGTCTTGCAGCCTTCCTACTAGCTTTACTCCACTTTCTCCCTTTTCTACCTGATCCAGGAATGGAGACATTTAACTCCGATGCATCTTCATCACCGTCGTCTTCAGCAACCATTCTTCGCCTTGGATTAGCTGATGCATTTTTTTTATTACGGTGCTCAACTCTGAACTTGCTAGAAGGAGGACCTTTTCCAGGCTTAGTAGGAGCTAACACAGTCTGAGAGGCAGCAGGATCAACACTTTTTTTCTTGGAAGCAAACTTATCAACCAAAATAGGCTTCCTTTCTTTACCTTTTGAGCTAGAATCAACCTCTTCGGAAACTGATGGTTTTGGTGCCATACCAACATCTTTCAAAATGGGACCTGAAGGTTTTGATGACATACCAAGATCTTTTAAAATGGGTTTCTTTACAGGTGGCGGAGCTACCATAGGCTTCCCTTGTAGCTGTGGCTGAGCTCTTAAAGGTGGTTGAGGTCTCAAAGGTGGTGGCTGTGGTGGTGACAATTGAGCTCCTGATTCGCCATCAGCCTGCCTTCCCCTATTATCAATTTTAGGTGCTTCCTTAACAACTTTTTCCACAGCTGCAACAGCATCACCCTTACGCCACACACTCTTCATCGTTTTAATCTTCCTTGTCCCTCCACCACTCACAACCGTACCATTCTTAGAGACACTACTGTTGGCACTAGGCTGTAACGGTTTAACAGCCTCACCACCTTCTTTCTTACCCGGTTTTGGAATCTCTAAACTCTCAGCTTTATCTAACACTTCGCCAAGAGATTCAATAACCTTATTCCTCTCTTCTTCTCCATCATACTTAACCCCGTTTGATAACTCCTTACTCCAAGGAGCAGCAGAACCCTTTTCGACTCTTGCCACAGGGGGTTTCAACACAGGTTTAGGAGCCTGCTTGAGCACGATCTCGCTATCATCCCCTTCTTTACTTCCTTTAAAAGAGTTAGAATCTAAAGAAACTGAGTTGTTGTTTGCCTCAGCGATGAAGTCAGTAGTACTAGTAGAAACAGAATATCTACACAACCATCTCTTACTTCCCTTAACGCTTCTCCTTGACAAAGAAACCCTTTTAACTAATGCATACGACGAACAAGTTCCCGAAACACTAGCACCAGCACCTCCCGGACTAACCAGAGAAACCAACGACGGCACTGTCCCGACGAGAACCAGCATCGACGTCATCTCAATCAACCAAGAACACGACACAAAACAAAGAAATAGCAACAATTCACAATAACATCAGAAGCTTTATCTCATTCCAACGGATTTCGACCAGAGAATCGGATTTATCGACGAATCGAATCCGATATCATCAAAGCTAATTTGAAAATCAATGAGCAAATTGGATAGAGAGAGAGAGAGAGAGAGAGAAGAGATAAGTGAAGGAGGAAGGAAGAAGAGGAAGAAGAACAGAGGATAACTTTGAAGTTGAGCTTGTGTGGGTGTGGCTGCTTCTATGCCTGAAAATTTTCGCGGATTTCCGATAAGGCCATTTTAACAAAAAATTAAAAGCCATAATAAATCTTTTTTTTTTCTCACAAAAATAAAAGGCTTTAATATGTTTTGTCTGAAAATTTCTGGTCCACTAGATTTTCTGTTTGAGCGAGAGTTGAAGACAAAAAAAAGTTAAGCTATTGGGCTCAATAGTAAAGGCCCATTTATAATCGACCCGGTAAGTACACACGTGGCGATATTCTAGCCGAGTACTACTGTGGGGTAACTTCGTCATTATCGATATGAACCGAGCATTAAACAAAAGTAAATTCGATTAATAAATAACGGAGAAAGAGAGAGAGAGATTCTCTCTCTAGTCGACTGTGTTTTGAAGCCCGATTTAGAGAACTAGAGAGAGAGGGAGTGTTGTTGACGGAGAAGGATGAAGGAAGACGATGTGAGCTCGCGAAACCTAAACCCTAGGAGTAACAGGAACAGTGTAGCCTCGGCTTCTGCTTCCGCATCTGCAACACCCGTTGACAGTCTCCGCCGACGTGCTAGATCGCCTTCTCCTCCTCAAACTGCTGCCGCCAGGTAATTAACTCTCCACTTAGCACAGATCGAGTTTCGAAAGTGGGTGATTTCAATTTCTAATCCGATTTGAGCTTGTTGAATCTAGGGTTTCGCTGTTTAGATTTGTTTATTCGCAACGATTTGAACAGTGCTTCAATTTTTTCGTTAGTTTATTAACTGAAGCTCTATTGTTAACAGCTCTGTAGGTGCATCTTCTCCTGCTGTTCCGGTGAACGCTGGGAGTGTGGATTGGACAGGTCATGGGCTGGGATCATCGGGACGTTCATGTAGACCTTGGGATAGAGGAGATTTACTTAGACGCCTTGCCACTTTCAAGCCTTCCAATTGGCTTGGCAAACCCAAAGTAAGACTCTTTCTCTTTTGTATGCATTTTCATATGTTCATACAAACCAAAATGAGATCTTTTTGAAAGAGGCAAGAAGTTCAGATATTAGAAATGGAGTGATGAAATTTTCTTTGGTCTGGAATCTGATAAACTCAGGAAACGGCCGCCGTTAGATTCTTTCTTGGTTCCAACAGTATATTAAATGTGCTTTTAAGTTGAAAAGTCAAGCATAAGAAGTCATGAAAGTGATGCATGCGTTACATGTAAAAAATGAGGAAGAATAGTCAAGTTGCTTCATGTTGTGAAGTTATTTACTTTTTCTTCTTCTCTATTTTCGATTGGTCTGGTCCTTTCTATCTCCTGTGATATCTATTCCAATTTTCAACTGGTTGAAAGAAAGGTTGTTTGACCAACGTGTCTTGGCTTGATATATTTTTGTTTACAGACAGCTAGTTCTTTGGCTTGTGCTCAGAAAGGCTGGGTAAGTGTTGACCTGGACAAAATTCAATGCGAGTACTGTGGATCCAGTCTACATTACTCTCCTCCACAACATCAGTTGAATCAGCCTCAAGGTCAGTTTTTGTTATTGTAACCGAACTTAACTTATTTGGTGCCACCGATTTTGATCAATTACCACCTTCTACCAATGAAAAAGAGTTTTTCTTTGGGGTCATAGTCTATGTCGCTGTGATTTCTTTTCTTAAGCAAGAAAGATTATTAGACATGAATTATGCAGTATATGCTGTGAACGTTTGAGATTCATTGTCTATCTTTTGATAACAGCTGATAGCATGAGAGAAGAATTCTCCAAGCGGCTTGATGACGCACATGAGAGCTCTTGTCCTTGGGTAGGAAATTGCTGTCCAGAAAGCTTAGTTCAGTTTCCTCCAACTCCTCCATCAGCCTTGATTGGAGGTTACAAGGATCGTTGTGATGGGCTCCTACAATTCTATTCTCTACCCATCGTTTCGGTGTCTGCAATTGACCAGATGCGTGCTTCAAGGCGACTGCAAATTGACCGCCTTTTGGCACAGCCCCATGATGATCCCAGTTTAAGAATGAATAATATCTTAGCTGCAGAAACGTCCAAACAAGAGGCTCTCAGTAATTACTCGAAGGTAAGACTTCAGGAACATGTGCCTTTAAATTTGTGAAAACTTCACGCTTTCTAGCCATAAGCTACTGTGTTTCTAATTTAAGCTTTGTGTTGTAGGCTCAAAAGCTGATAAGCCTATGTGGATGGGAGCCTAGATGGCTTCCAAACATCCAAGATTGTGAAGAACACTCAGCCCAATCAGCTAGAAATGGGTGCCCTTCAGGTCCATCTAGAAATCAAAGTCGTTTTCAAGATCCTGGTCCAAGCAGGAAACAGTTCTCGGCTTCATCCCGAAAAGCCTCTGGAAACTATGAAGTTTTGGGCCCAGAATACAAATCAGAATCCAGATCACCTTTGCTGGATTGTAGTTTATGCGGTGTAACCATCAGAATTTGGGATTTCCTGACCACTTCTCGGCCAGTTCCACTTGCGCCTATCAATTCTAATCTTCCTGAAACAAGCAAGAAAATGGCACTGACACGTGGCACTAGTGCAACAAGTGGAATCAATGGATGGTTTGCTAACGAAGGCATGGAACAGCAGCAAAACGAAGATGTTGACGAGGCTGAAACATCAGTTAAGAAGAGATTAGTATCAAACGCAGGTATAAGCTTCTATCAAACTGCAGCTGGTGCATCATCCTCTGCGCAGCTGAACATGTCTGTGACACGTGATAATTACCAATTTAGTGATAGAGGAAAGGAAGTTCTGCTAAGGCAGCCATCAGGAAGTGAGGTTGGTGATCGTGCTGCTTCGTATGAGTCACGAGGGCCAAGTACTCGTAAGCGGAACCTGGAGGATGGTGGAAGCACGGCTGATAGGCCTTATCTACGGATACAACATGCAGACAGTGTTGAAGGGACTGTTGTTGACCGTGATGGTGACGAGGTTAATGACGACTCAGCAGGGCCTTCAAAGCGTAGCCGAGGCTCTGAAGTGAATGAAACTTATCTTCCCTCTTATGGGAGAGAGTTATCAGTGGGTGGGCCAAGTCACTCAGTAGATGCTGAAAACGAGAGGGAAGTAAATAGAAGTGACCCGTTTAGTGAAGGAAATGAACAAGCTATGGCTTTCCCAGGTGCCAGAGACTCCGCACGTGCTTCCTCTGTCATTGCGATGGATACAATTTGCCACAGTGCCAATGATGATTCTATGGAAAGTGTGGAAAACCATCCAGGGGATTTTGATGACGTAAATTATCCCCCTGCGGACTTCAACGATCCTTCTGAACTGAATTTAAGCAATCAAGCTCAGCAGAGTGCATGCTTCCAGCCAGCTCCTGTTCGGTCTAATGTTGAACCAGGCATTAGCAGCATAAATGACGGTGAGGAAGTAATGAACACAGAGACTGTCACAGCCCAGGGAAGAGATGGACCGAGTATAGGCGTCAGTGGTGGTAGTGTCGGGATGGGTGCAAGTCACGAGGCAGAGATCCACGGAGCTGACGTTTCAGTCCATAGGGGAGATAGCGTTGTTGGAGACATGGAGCCAGTTGCGGAAGTCATAGAAAATCTAGGACAAAGCGGTGAATTTGCACCAGACCAAGGCGTTACTGATGATTTTGTTCCTGAAGAAATGGATCGGGAAGGTAGTAGGCTCGGGGATATTCAGGATAGGGTGTCTCAGTCCGTTGCAAGGGCCGACAGTGGCTCTAAAATTGTTGATTCATTGAAGGCTGAATCTGTTGAGAGCGGCGAAAAGATGAGCAACGTAAATGTGTTGATGAACGAAGATAGTGTTCACCCATCGTTGTCTTGCAATGCGATTGTGTGTTCTGGTTTTGAAGCATCTAAAGAAGAAGTGACCCAGACGTGGAACGAGTCTCCGCTCAACGCTGGCTTTGCACTCCCTGGATCAAGTTACACTGCTAATGACCAAGGTCTGTAGAAATTTATTCCTTTTGGTTTATTAAACATACTGATGCAGACTTCATCGATTTGAAAGAGATAGTATAAAAGAATATGGTGATTCATTTTCAGGGCCTCCGAACGGAGATAGCAATGATGAGATTGTGGAGTTTGATCCAATAAAGTACCACAACTGTTACTGCCCTTGGGTAAATGAAAATGTGGCTGCTGCTGGATGTAGCAGCAACAGCTCGAGCTCTTCAAGTATCGCTGAGGCGCTTTGTGGATGGCAATTAACTCTTGATGCCCTTGATTCGTTCCAGTCACTCGAGAATGCTCAAATCCAGCCAATGGAATCAGAATCAGCTGCATCTCTCTGCAAGGTTTTGCAACAACTTCCCTTCCCTTTCCTTTAATTTCCTTACCTAAAGATGATCTGGAAACTGACACTTCTTGGTTTCAACTGTTTTGTATGTAGGATGATCACCGGACTCCTTCCCAGAAGCTCTTGAAACGCCACTCTTTTATCAGCAGGCATGGGAAAAATTAAGAAACTTACTTGCAAGGTACTATTTCAAAAAAAAAAAAAAAATCTCGATTTCAGACAAAATGAATACATATATATAAGACCAGTATGATCACTGGTTAGGTTCCTTAGTTTGGGTTTATCTCTTAGCAGTATAAATAAAAGAACTCTGCATAGTCTCCCGGATCTGCAACCTGTGTTTTTAAGTTTGTGTATTAGTCAAGTTAAAGATACCTAAACAGAGTTGAGAGGATGATACTCAATAATCTTATATTTCATTCTTGTTTCTAATTATGTTTTCTCACTGCTTGATCCTGTTTATCATCATTCTGAGATCTGATCAACAACTTTGGTTGGATCTATATCAATTTTACAAGATAATGGTTGCTTGAAACGTTGTAGCGAATGGTAAATAGGATAAAAGCAAGCACGGGTAAATGAACTGATTGATTACAAGCATTATTTTCTTGATCAAAGTTATTAAAGAAAACAGTAGAAACATGACAAATTAGAGATTGTCTTAAATGAAGAAAGCTACGGATCAACTTCCAAAGACAGCAACTTCGACGTTTTTGTTGGAGTCAACGATGGCTGGAGGAGGATCAAAGCGAGTAAAGAGCTTATAAGAGGAGATGAGAGAGAGGATGACATAAAAGCAAACCACGACAAAAGTGATTATAACAGAAGCAGTGGCTTTATGGCAGAAACTGCCAAAAGAACTGCACGCGTCGCTCCACGTTATGGCATCGTCTCCTTTGTAAGCTAAGTACAGAACTTCAGTAGACACAGCTCCAGCAGCAAGAACCACGTAGGTCAGAATCTGAGATGACAATGTTATGAAATTAGTTTAACTAGTATTATTAAGCGGATCCTTTGATAAAAATCTCAAGATCATTATGAGACCTGGTCGAGACAGAAGAAGGTCCAAACACGAGGCATTGTGGAAGAAGAACCAGGCATGGCTGCAATGGCTGCTGAGAGAAGAGAGTAGCCTGCACATATTCCATTTGCGTGCACCAAGTACCTAATTGTACGCTAGTTATTACCATTACTAATAATTATGTTTTCAAATACTTCCTCTGTTTCAAAATTATATGATATTTTGGTTAAAGACTTAAGAATTAACATATACATTTTCCCTTAAAAATAACATTAAAAACATAAAATAAAATTAATTTAATTAATTATCAAAAATATATATATATATATATATATATCACTGGTCACATAGTTTTTAATAAAATTAAAATTTATATAAAATATTAAAACATCATGTCTTAAAACATCGAATGTTTTCAAAACACCATATCTCTGATTCAGAAGGATTAAATGATTACTATATTCTTCTTTTGTTTCAAATATATGATATTTTTTAATTTTAAATTTTTCAAAAAAAACATCATATTTTTGAAACCTACAGAAAGTATATTATTATAATCATATAATCCTTGTGACTAAAAAAAACTTCATAGTTTGGTACTATATAAATAGACAATTAACGCGCACTTTGTTTAGTTTCAACGGTCCAAATACTTAATAATCCTGCCTATAATAGGGTTCTTATTACAAACTATGAAAAAAAACAAAACAACAATATAAAGGTATCCGCATCATATGAGAGTGTGTATGGAGAAGATACCTGAAAGCAGAGAGAGTGGAGTAAGAAACGTCGCCGTACTCATTAGTCTGAGAGTCTTTAAGCATGATAACAAGCGCCGCAACACAAAGCCCCACCGGAGCTAACCGGAGCATTGTCTCGGCGGTTCGGATACCAGTACTAGCCTCCTCCCACTTATCTGGCGCAGCACCAGCGGAAACACTGTGGCTAGGCTTGAGATGATCATCAATCTTCTCCATTTTCTTTAGATTTTTCTTCTCTCTTTAGATCTTTTGTTATGGTTGCTTGAGGGAGAAATGTGGTTATAAACAATAAGTGGTGATGGTTTTAACGTGTGATAGATATTAAAGTTGAAAGCAAGTGTTGGATCGATAGGGTTGGTGAATGCATTTAATTTCGTTATTCATTACAGTCATCGCACTTCCCTAGGAGAAACATTTAAAGGCTTCAAAATTGACAACAACGCTGAAAATGTGAACATTCATCGGTCCACTACGATCAAAGGTTGGCTAATACTACTTCTGTTTTTTTATAATTGACGTTTTAGTGAAAATTTTTTGTTCCAAATTATTTGACGTTTTCAATTTTCTATGTAAAATTTATTAGTAATTAATGTTAGATGACCAATGATATTATAACTTCTATTTTACTATTGGTTGAATTGTGGTTAGGTAAACAATTAATAATGTTTTTGTTTAGAAAATGATAAAAAATTAAATATTTCTTAATCTGTGTGCATAATCCTAGAACGTCAAATAAAAAAACGGAGGGAGTATTAGTTCACTCGTAAAGCTCTAGAAATATTATTACAAGTCATTTTCTTACTATGGACTCAAGCTAGAAAATCATCACCAAACCCTAGGTTTGAAAATTTGAAGCAAAGATTTATTCGTTTATATATTTTTAATAAACGTAAATCATGTTTTTTTATATAGGATATTAAAATTTGAAGGCGCTGCTCCAATCTCGTGACCGACAATAGATCTAGAAGTTAGTTGTTCCTCTGTAGAGAACAAATAAAGAGTGTGATAATGTGGCTATGTTTTTCCGTAGTAGTATATTTGGTAGATCAAATGAATACTCTTTCCATTTTTTTATATTTAACGTTTTATAATTATACATATAAATTAAAAAACATTTATTTTTTTATCATTTTCTAAACAAAAACATCATTAATTATTTATCTAACTACAATTTAACCAATAATAAAATCAAAATCATAATATCATTGGTCATAACATTAATTACTAATAAATTTTACATAGAAAATTGAAAAAGTCAAATACTTTGGAACAAAAAAATTTCTCTAAAACGTCAAATATAAAAAAATACTATTAATTGGCTGCCAAATTTCATAAGCATAAACCCATATATGTATTCGTTGATTGAATAAGCCATATTACATCTAAGCTTTATTTTCATCGTGTTATATAGACATGGACGTTCGGGTACCCATTGACGTTAGGATCGTGTGTTTTTTTCAGATTTCGGTTCTATTTTATAACACTTCATAGGTTTCAATTTAGTAAATTTGCAAATACGAGTCGGTTCGGATATGTTTTGTAGCACCTTACGGATTTTTTATATTCCAGACCGGATACGGATCGATTATTTCGATTTGGGTTCGGTTAGGATTAAAGATTTTAGGCCCAGACCTAGTATTATATATATCATCACAATACTCTTTTGAGAATAGAACATAACAGAGTCTTCTTGATACCGAACCATCTTTTTACCTTATGTGTACAGACTAGTTTCTCCAACATGACAAGATCTACTCAGCATATTCAATAATCTTGTCAGAATCAACTTTTGCCTTAACCAGGCTCTCTCTCTCTCTCTAAACACCTCTTGGTCCACTCAATCAATTTTGGGAACTCTGATTCGATACTGAACTCACCAAACTTCTCCATAACCAACTTTAATATCCCGTTAATGCAGTGTCTACGAATCCAAACACTTGGCCACCATAGTACGTTTTGTCTCCAAGCTCTGTTTGAAGTGTCTTGACATGTTGTAGCAATTCTTTCTTGGCTGTAACTTATTCTTCTCCCTTTGTTCCCCCATACTTTCCATGATATGGGTCGTAAAACTGAACACACAAACAAAACATTTAAGTCATAAATCATTAGAAACTGTTGTAAGAATATTAAAAGATCAATATCTAAGGAGGAGTTTTGACCTTTTTGTCGATACAGTCTCCCCATAACCTAGCTTGAGCTTTGTGGTAAGGATCAGAAGGGAGCATAGGGTATGTATGGGACCAAACCTCATCGATGTACTCGAGCTGGATAGGAGATTCACAAATAGGTTAACCTTTGTGGATGAGAACCTGAATCTTCTTGTGAACAGGATTCATCTCGATGAGCAAATTTTGTACTCATATGTCACTCCTTTCTCAGCTAAAGCTATCTTCATTGCAGGTCCTACATCCTACAGCGCCTAAATCGCAACCACAAAATGATACCCCTCTTAACAAAAAAAATTTTTTTTTTGAACTTTAGCAATTTTAAGCCAAACTAAAATCCAAAATTGCTTCCTGTAATGCTTAAATTTCATACAAAGAAAACAAACAGATTGATCTGATAAATAAAATAATTATCCTAAAACCTTCTCTTCACTAAACATGTTTCCAGCAAAACTTTCTACAAATTCATGAAAGTTAGAATAACTTTTACAAATATTTTTAGTGGATAACAAAGCAAACATAATTGTTAAATACAACACAAACAATGCTCGCTTAAAAATTTTATTAGTTTAACACTGAATTGACAATATTGGTTGACCAAAAAAATTGAGCTACTGAAATCACTGAATCCTAAGAAGAAAGAAGACTTTTATTTCAAAAAAAAAAAAAAAACAGAGATAAATCGTCTGTGGTAAATAGCTGAAATTTAGAAGAAAAACAATTAATAGGGTTGTATTCATACCTATTAAGAGTGCTCTTAGAGCAAGTACATTGAGGGTTCATAAGGGGGGTTCACACAGTTTTCTAGATGAACAGTGATGAACCCGTGCCTTTGGAGTTCACTCTGGTGAACCCGTATCACCATTGTTCACGACACGTGGCGGCCCGCGATTGGTCTATTTTTTTTTTTTTTTTTTTTTTTTTTTTTAAAACAAAAAAAAAAACAAAAAAAATTTAATAATAAAAAAATGAAAAGATGAACCCCAAGGGGGAGTTTATTGATGTGGATGCCCTTAGAGCATGATTATCCCAGGTTTTTAGGAAGGGTTCTTGCACTGTTCGCGGGTCCCACTGACATGTGGGGCCCATGAATAGTGCAAGAACCGCTTCTAAAAACTATTAAATAAGAACCGGTTTTAGAGAGTTTTTTACACTGTTTGCGGACCTCACTGACACGTAGCGGTCCGCGATTGGTTCATTTTTTAATTTTTTTTTCTTTTTTTTCTAAACAGTAAAAAAAAAAAAAAAAAAAATAAGAACCCTAATGGAGTTCTAGGGATAATGATGGCCTTAGTCCTCATCCCGAACATGCTTGGCAAATAATCTAGAAGAATCACTTCATTGACCATTTTTTGAATACAAAAAGTAATAAAAGGTGATTTCTCACCTCACCCAAGCATTATAAATAATTTCTTAAATAAATTAGAGTGGAAACTCTTTTACCACTACACCAACACGTGGTTGGTCTTGGTCATCGGCCATTTTCTGAGTTCCGGTTTAGCTTTGATTGATGACCAACTGTTTTCAACTATACGTACTTTGTTATTGACTTTCTTGAAAATGTAGAATGGAGATAAAGAGGTACGTTTGTGGGTTTTTATAGAGTGAACACGAAACAAGGGTTCCTAGTTTAGCGCTACACGTGACATTGATTAATATTCCTTTCGTTTCATATTAAGTGTCAAAATAAGTGTCGTTTTCGATTTTCGATGCTGCAATTTATTTTTCTATTGGTTGAAATATAGTTAGGTCTATAGATAATTATGTTTTTATATAGAAAATATGTAAAATTAATTGTTTTCTTAATTTTTATGTCAAAACCTAAAGTGACACTTATAATGAAACAACGCGGGTATTTGTTTCTAAAAAATGGAGATTTTTTCCTTGTATAATATGTGAACTTGTTCAAGTTTACGACTTAATTATTTCTTTAAATTACCAAATATCAACTAACATTTCGATTCAGATGCAGGGCTGGTCCCGACATTTTCTAATTTTCTTTATTTTTAAGCTCACTTAAAATTTTGAATATGTGGTGAGATCATTATTAACCATAATTTCTTAACTGTGGTTCTTAGTTTCGAATAATAGTCGGTTTAAAACCTTTTTTTTAGTTTTTAACTAAGTTCTTATTTTATTTTTAGTTTTTTCTTGTTTTTTTTACACTTTTTCGTTAAGAACCGACTGTTAAATAAAAATTCTAAAAACCGGTTCTTAGCGAAAAACTGTAAAAGAAAAAAAAAGCAAAAAAAACTCAAGTTAATAAACTGAGTTTAATCATGTCCTTAGGGTGCTTGTACTAGGCTGCTTGTATGCTTTTGCAAATTCTTATTATTGGACCATTGAAGCAGCTGTTATCGTACTGTAAACCATAGGAGGATATTTGTATTATTATGATGACTCCAAACAGATCAGAAACACGACAGAAACAGAAAACCTTTGTTTTACAAAAAAAAGACAAAACAGAAACTAAACACATTTACTCGATACCAAGTTTTTTCTTTAGCTCAGGAACGTACTTAGTGATCTTGTCTGAATCAGGAAGAGACTTAGCCACACTCTCTCTTTCCAGACACCTTTTAGCCCAACCAATCAGCTTTGGACACTCTTCTTCGATGCTGAAACTCGCAAGTTTCTCATATGCATCAAACCAGCTGTAGTATCCAATGAAGGCTATATCCACAAAACCAAACGTTTCACCTCCAAAGTAAGTCTTGTCCCCAAGCTCGGACTCTAGCGTCTTGAGCGCCTCAATGAACTCCTTCTTCCCAGCTTCTTGCTCCTCTCCTTTCCCTGTCCATATCAACCTCGTCGGACCATACACCTAACCACAAATTGTTTTATCAGATCAAACCAAACACTAATGTAAAAGTTTCTTGTCCTAGCTTAAATATTTTTCTTTGTACCTTTTTGTCGATGAAATCAGCCCAAAACTTGGCCTGAGCTCTTTGGTAAGGATCAGAAGGAAGGAGTGGGTTGTGACCGGGCCAAGTCTCGTCGATGTACTCAACTATAATGAGAGATTCACAGACCGGTTTACCATTGTGGATGAGAACCGGGATTTTCTTATGAACCGGGTTCATCTCGATGAGAATCTGGCTTTTATTGAATAGGTCTTGTTCTCTGTACTCGAACTTGATGTTTTTCTCTTCAAGAGCAATCATAGCTCTCATCGCGAACATACTTGGCCAGTAACCCAGAAGAATCACCTCGTCCGCCATTTGTTTCTCTCTTGATTTGATAACTAACTAAGCTGCCTGGCTGAGATATATTTTTTTTTCTTTGTTTTGTGTTTTGCAAGTGTGTTGTGAAAGAGAACCAAGTTCCTGTCATTTATAGAGCGACAGTTGATTACGCCACTGCATACGTCATTGTGACTTTCGACAGTGGGTTTCAGTGGATGTTTCGGATTATATCTAAATCCTACAGTATTAAATTCATAAATTCATAAATTTCTTTTGGATATTTTTGTATTAAGGCATCATTATCCCTAAACTCCAAGTGGGTTTCTTAATTTTTTTTTTGCTGACTTTAAAAAAAAAGAAAAATAAAATAAAATGAACCAATCGCGGGTCGCCACGTGTCACTGAGGTCTGCAAACAGTGTAAGAAACTCTCTAAAAGCGGTTTTTATTTAATAGTTTTATGAAGTAGTTCTTGTACTGTTCATGGGTCCCACGTGTTAGTGGGTCCGCGAACGCCTGCGAACAGTGCAAAATCCCTCTTAAAAACTTGGGATAATCATGCTCTTACCGCTCGAATTTGACTTTGGATTCTTCAATTCAAGATTAGGTATATACTTAGAAATAAAAACACCCAAGCCTAGTTGTCAACATAGCTACTTTTGACAAATTTTATCAACTAGAGAAATTTGGGCTTAAACCATAATTTCTTCCTGATCCAAATCTACCTTTTGCCGACAGCTCAAAATATTTTTCACCCGAGTTTATTAGAATATAAGGACATCTCCAACTCAACTCCATTTTATACTCTAAAATTGAGTGAAATGGAGTATGGAGTAAAAAACACTCAAACCTTACTCCATTTCTTACTTCATAATAGAGTTTGCTCCATAAATGAAATATTTTTTTTTTTGTTCATTACTACGGAGTGAAAAATAGAGTAAAATTGGAGTACTTTTACCTCATATTCTATTTTATTCCATTTTAGAGGAAAATATGGAGTTTTACATTGGAAATGTTTTAAGAACACCAATATTTCGTTATATATATTATTAATAAAATAATTTTGCAATATTTCGTTAGATTTTTGTAAAATTTTGGTATAAAAATCATGTCCGAGAGTGTATGAACTCCTCTAAAAGAGCAAGTTCCACCACTACTAGATGACTCGTTTTAGAAAGTATTTGAAAGACACCACAACCCGTGAAAAGCTAAAACCATTAGATAAATAAATAAGCAGCTTGAGCTAAGTGTATATTTTGGAAGTCTTATAAAAGTTGAACTTGTTTTAATAAACCCTAAATGAGAGAACCTAACAACAGCAGATAAAATAGGACAACATAACACAAGAAGAGGATCTACTCGAGGCCAAGACGCTGGAAAATTAACTTACTGTGAGAAATTAAATGTATTGTTTGTTACGCTAAACCGCCATGTATGATTAGTTTCTAATAATTACGTTTGCTTATGCCACTGCATGCGTCATCGTACTTTATGGTGGTGGATACTCGAAATTAATTACTTCGGAAAAAAAAAATCAAAATCTGGTTTACACTTGGTACGGTTAACTTAATTTTACCGCGTGACTACACGTAAGTCCGACACGTGTCTAGTGAACTCAAGTTCAGTGCTTCGAAGTTCGAATCTGATCGCAAAGTTCTCTCTAAAGTTTCTCCGTTGACTCGACGACGATGATGATGATGAAAGGGATTTCACTTTCTCAGTCGAATAGTTTCCACACAAACATCAAATTCAATCGACCCAAGCCTCCTCCGATCAACATTGCGAATCCAACCCTCCGTGTTCCGAGAAGACCCCTCCGTGTTCTCTCGCTCTCCGTCGACCAATCCGCTAAGTCCACCGTGAAACCCCACGCGCCGCCGCTGGTGGTTGTGGGATCCGCGAACGCAGACATCTACGTGGAGATCGATAGATTACCCAAGGAAGGGGAAACGATCTCGGCCAAGACAGGGCAAACGCTCGCCGGAGGGAAAGGCGCGAACCAGGCGGCGTGTGGAGCGAAGCTGAATCACCCGACGTACTTCGTCGGTCGTCTGGGAGATGACGCGCACGGGAAGCTGATCGCAGGTGCGTTGGGGGATGGATCGGAAGGGTGTGGAGTCCACTTGGATTACGTGAAGTCGGTGAAGGACGAGCCGACGGGGCACGCGGTGGTGATGCTGCAATCTGACGGTCAGAACTCGATTATTATCGTTGGTGGTGCTAATATGAGAGGATGGCCTGAGAAGATGAGCGATGATGAGCTTGAGATCGTGAGGAATGCTGGTGTTGTGTTGCTTCAAAGAGAGATCCCTGACTCTATCAATGTTCAAGTTGCTAAGGTTCGTTTAAAGTTTGTGACTTTCTTCGATTCTAATCTTGATGACACTTTAAAGTTAGGTACTTTCAGTGAGAACTTTTCGAGTCTTGGCATGTTCTGTTGAAAGGATGCAACTTTAGGTTTTGATAATGCAATGGTGTCTTAAACACTGTGTGAGATAGGTTTGATCATATGCTTGAGAGCTATCATGTTGAGTGGAAACTTAGATTGGTGGTGAGTGGATGTTTTGTGCAGGCTGTGAAGAAAGCAGGTGTTCCTGTCATCCTGGACGTGGGAGGAATGGATACGCCAATTCCGAGTGAGCTTTTTGATTCCATAGACATCTTGAGCCCGAATGAAACTGAGCTCAGTCGCTTGACCGGAATGCCTACTGAAACTTTTGAACAGATCAGCCAAGCTGTTGCTAAATGTCATAAGTTGGTATATAAAGTCCCTTTGATTAATCCTTTTTTGGCAATTGTGCTCTGTGAGAAAACTGGTTTAATGGGTTGATAAGGTTTAAGCAATGTTTTTTTTCTCAGGGAGTTAAGCAAGTCCTAGTGAAACTTGGTTCCAAAGGGTCTGCTCTTTTTATTGAAGGGGAAGAACCGATCCAGCAGTCAATTATACCGGCTGCGCAAGTGGTGGATACTACAGGAGCTGGGGATACTTTCACAGCAGCGTTTGCAGTGGCTATGGTAGAGGGCAAGTCCCATGAAGAATGTTTGAGATTTGCTGGTAAATTAGTTGTATATGAACTCTGAGTCTAGTTTTATAGCCCGTAATTCAGATTAATTTTGTCTCATTTTCGGTTTAATGGTTCTTCCCTTTTCCGGTTCTTACAGCTGCAGCTGCCTCTCTATGTGTCCAAGTAAAGGGAGCAATACCCAGCATGCCTGATCGAACATCCGTCTTGAAGCTCCTTCAATCTAGCACTTAAAACTGATACTCTTTCAACTCGATCTTCTTAAGAAGAAAAGCTATTCAGATCATGAGGTAAGAGGTGAGTGGTTGCATTAGCTACAATAAATCAATGATTGTGAATAATGTAGTCTCTGTCTCTGCTTCTTTGAGCATCAAGTCCTTTTAACTTGTCTGGCCTTGTGAGTTGACTAATTTCATCATTCTCAAAGAGTCAAAGTTATCAATCACAATGAAAAGAAATAAAAGTGTAATATTAAGCTAATCCAATATCTATTTGGAACTGACTTCTATGTTATAATCACATTTACACCAGTAATGAAAATATAGCAAAGTAGACTATAGACAGGATCAGTTCAGACAACTCGGAGGAAACATCTTGCTACGAGCAGAATCATTAGCGTACTCACACAAAGCGATGGCTGGACCGTCAGATCCATTGTGTATTAAGTTGATGTTAATTAGCTGAATATCTTTGCAAGGAAAGCTTTTACTACATTGCAGATTTACAGCCACCTTGTTCCTGACGTTCCCCAAGTATTCTTAAACGTCACGTTTCTTATCTGAACATGAGAGTCTCCCTGCATACAACAATATCAGGATCTAATCTGATTTAAAAAGAAAAAAACTGAACAAAATTAAGAAAGATAAGGCTGTTTCTTGCGTAAGACGCTTACTAGTTTCGGGCACTGTGGGTAAGGACAATACTTCTGTTCGATGTTGATAGGGCGTTTGACCTCAACCATCTTGATATTCTCGTACATGAATCCCGAAACTGCTATCTCCACAACTGAAGATTCCCATGTCTTGATCTTTATACCGTCGCTTGTCCCGTTAAAAACTGTGTCCCTAACCCTAACATTCTCGACGTTCGTGTGCTTTCCCAAGCTTCGGACACTGATCCCATGTCCGAGAGGATTGCGATACAATCGTCTCCAGAACCGATGTGACTGTACCGAATCTTAACGTTGCTGCACATACCAATCTTTTGATTCCGTCAGTGTTGGGGCTGACGGAATCAAAAGATTGGTATTTTATAAAGTTTAACAATTAGTTCAGAAATACTATCGTAGACGAAATATATGACATGAAAGCAAAATATTTTAAATCATACAAAGTATATACGGACATGTTTATTGCAGGTCTCTTAACATGGGGTTCTTAACTTTTCTAAGAGACGTTTTTTAACTTTTAACTAAGAAAACTTAAGAACCGTCTCTTAAATAAGAGACCTAAGAGACGTCTATTAACGAGAAAATTAAAAAAAAAAAAAACATGAAATTATAAATTAAGAACCCTGGTTAAGAGACCGTGTATAAACATGACCTTGAAACAACCCAACTAGTACACTGGCTTTTGCTTTTTTTTTTTATTTGTTAAATCTAGAAAATACTAATGTCAATTTTATAATATTTAATGTGTAGCTAATTTTCTCAAAACTTAAATATATCAAATATAACTATTTGAAACTAAAACGAATATCGTACCGCTGGTAGTCTACGATTCATATGAAACTTGGATATCCACAAAACACGAATCTAGATCCGGATAATAAAATTACGGATCTGATGAATCTTGATCCGGATATCCTAAATTTTCTAGATATTTGGATTCGTTCGACCTGTATGTGCCTTATAATAAATCGTGATCGAACTTGTTAACTAAACATTGTTTTGGCAGCGTAGCATTAGAAAAACATAGGCTGCGAATTAGATTTTTATATAAATAGAAACTATTTTAGGGTATACGATTCTATATATATATATATATATATATATATCAAAATTTGCCTGCATATAAAATAAGAAGATACAAAGTGTTCTAGGTTGGTTTCACGTGATGTGATGTGATTCCATATTCCATCAAATAAGGCGTGCTTAGTTTGACCCAGTAAATTTTTTAATACTTGATTCTTTCTAGATCAATAGTTTCCTGATAATAATACCAAAACTCCATTTATTATTTGGTCCGTCAAGGCTGCTTGAATGCTTGACGGTCACACCTGTTTCACCCATACAATAGTCACGTCAAGGACCGCATGTATATAATAACACCTTAATTGACTATATATAGTTCTTTTATTTCTCTCTTTTTTTAATTATTATTGTCAAAAGACTATAAAAGTTTTTTCTTTGCTTTGCTAATCTTAAAAAATTCTAAACATCTATCAAATATGTTTTTTATAAAAAACAGCAAACACGTCAATGAAAGTTATTGGTGAAAATAACCAAAATAAACTTTTGATGAGCACATTATTAAAATAAAGTAACAGTCCAATTTCATTTGACCCGTTGTTTACCAAACTCTAAATAAAAGTTTTCTTTAATGCAACGTTAGTTAACTGAGTCTAATCTCTTCAGTAAGTGGAAAATCTGCACTAATCCTTATATTAAAACTCGTTAGTCATGGAAGCGTATGAACGTAACTCCATACGTAAGCATGTTCCAGAATAAAAAATATCATTCCACTTACATAATAATTGCTTTTATATATATATATATATATTTTTAAAAAAAAAATCCATGCTATAACAATAAAAAATTGCTCTTATATCGTAAAGGAATCGCCACAATAAATGTTTCTGAAGATATAATTAAAATAAATACACCATATGTAATGTTATTTCTTCTGTCTGCACATATATAAATAGAACAAACATCCATAGATTCAAAAGGCAAAGTACTCAGAGAGCCAAAACCAAAACAAAATAAAAAATCAGATTCTAGTTTTTTGTTCTCTACTAGCAAACCAAATCATCAAAACATGTCTAGAGTGAGATCTGAGCCGATGAAGGTTGTCTTCATTAACACACAGTACGTCCAGACAGATGCTCGGAGCTTCAAGACCGTTGTTCAAGAACTCACCGGTAAAAACGCCATCGTCGCTGACGGTCCTTTCGAGTCCTCCGGCCAAATTTACGGTAGCAAAGACTCATCACAACAGTTTTCCGGAGGCGGAAGAGAAGCAGAAGGAGGTGTAGAGACGACGGAGTTCGATAGATTTTTCAGGGAGATGCCTCCGGTCGGCGAATTGTATAATCTATGGTCAGAAAGTTGAGTAGTGATTGTGAAGGCCCATTGGGCCTATCTCAAAGCCTTAATTTACTAAATTAAAAGGCCTATGTAAAACACCGAGCGATCCTTTTTTTGTTTAGTACTGTATATAAGGCAATGTTCTGCGTTTTTATGTTTTTTTTTTTTCAAAAATAAGTTATTGTGAATCACGCGCGAAAAAGGAGCGTGATGGAAGGAAGAGGAAGAGTGAAAACAAGAGAGATGACGATTCTTTTCTTCACTCTTCCACCGTTTTATCTTTATCATCATCATCATTCATCTCTCTTAACTTTCCGTCAAAAGAATCGGAGAAAGGTAATCAAAGAGACGAGAGTCACCGATAACGAAGTTCTCTTTTTATTATTGTGAATATACACAACACATTATATGTTTCGACACATACACATACTCTACTGTAATTTTCACAGAGGAAAGTTCTGATCTTTGTCTCTTTTACTAGTTATCCACGCTTTTATCTCTCTGCCCTCGACATTCTCTAGAAGCTTGTTAAGGTTTCTTCTCCATTTCTTTACTCTCTATATTCAAGTTTTGAGTTTTGTTCTGTAATTGAAGGGATTTGTCGTTTCAGTTCTCATGAATGGTCGGAAATTTAGGTTTTAGTTTGGTAGTTTCCGAAAAAGGAAACATTTTTGGATGGCTACGAGCTCTGAATTTACTTTAAGTATTATTGGTTTCTCATTGTGGATGTGTTTCTTAGTTTAAGGCGTAGACCATTCAAGAGAGACAGTTTTGATGGGTAATAAGCTGGGGAGAAAGAGTCCAGTTGTGGACGAAAGATACACAAAGCCACAACAAGGTTTATTATACATGAACAAAGATGTCGACTTCAAAAAGCTTAAGAAACTCATCTTAGAGTCTAAGCTTGCTCCTTGCTATCCTGGTGCTGAAGAAACCTCTTCTCATGATCTTGAAGAATGTCCTATTTGTTATCTGGTTTGTATTTTCGGCTTTATTTCCTTTCAAGAAGATTAAATTGACTGCAAATGTATGTTCTTGTTGTTGTTGTTGTGTTTCTAGAACTATCCGAGCCTCAATAGGTCAAGATGTTGTATGAAATGCATTTGTACAGGTAAACAAATCTCCATCATTTTGTAACTAAATTTTAGAATCTTTTGTCTTCATCTTGTTTGTATCTTTTATTTTGGTCTACAGAGTGCTTTCTCCGGATGAAGAATCCTAGTTCAGCTAAGCCTACTAAGTATCCTTGATTTGTTATATTAGACATCAAGCTTTTGATGAACCTTTTCCTTGTAATGTAGCGTCTCTTTTCTTTTTTGTCCTCCTTTAACATATACGAGATGCCCGTATTGCAAAACATCAAACTACGCTGTTGAGTATCGTGGAGGGAAGACTAAAGAGGAGAAGAGCATTGAAAAAATTGTAAGTCATTTAATTAACAGTAACTGGCTGATTATGCCCATCTTATTTTTACTATGTTGTGAAGGAAGAGCAGCTAGTTATTGAAGCCAAAATAAGGATTAGGCAGAAGGAAGTTGAAGAAGATGAAGAAAGAATGCAGAAACGTCTGGATTCATCTTCTTCTAGGACAAGTGAAGTGACAGCTGATACTGAATATGGTTCTGTTGCAGGTTACTTCTCTCTCTTCAATATTACTTAGATCCTTTAAAAGTTTTGTTTTCTCGTAGTTAGCAATATCAGTGACAGATTTTTTTTCAAGCAGAGGAAGACGAGGAAACTGTTTCATCTCAAGACTCATGTGTTACATCTCATCCTCGGGTTAGCAGGTTAGTGTTGAGATAAAACAAGCATAGTTCTGTTTCTCTTGAAAGATTTTGATGCTCTGGGAACAGTTACAATTAGGAACAGAGAGGAATATATGGTGGTCTCTTTATCAATTGGTTAACTAAATGCTAAAGCTGACTCAATGCACGACAGTAAAACATGGTTCATATCAGGTGACTGATCATGTGGTATATCTAAAAATACTCTTCAGGGATGGTGAGTTTGACTATGACCTTGAGGATATAATGGTGATGGAAGCAATATGGCTCTCCGTTCAGGTACTAAACTTTCAAGTTCCATCATCTTTGTTGAATAAGGTAAGCCTTTTAACTCTTTTTTTTTCTTTCTGAGCAGGAACCTGGAAGTCAGATAAATTCATCTCCTGATGAAAATTCAGAAGAAGATAATAATGTAGGACAATTGATACAGTCTTCATCATCTTCCCCATCTGGTGGACTAGCTTGTGCAATCGCTGTTCTTGCTGAACGCCATCAAATAGTTGGTGAATCTTCCTCCAATGAAAACGTGAACACTTTATCACACAACATGGGTCCGGGCATGTGCAACAGCAGTCATTACAATGCCATGGAACAAGATAGTAACCATTACCGTCAAGAAGCAGGAATCAGCCATATCTTATTTGACTGAGGATAGTGGCTGAGAGGGTTTCCAGGGAAGTTCCGAAAGTCTCAAAGGAAGAGCTAAACTTGTTCATAGTGTTTGCTTTGTTGTATATGTTAGTGTGAGTTTTGTGATCTTGGGATTGCTTACTAGTTGTCTGGATGTTTGTTGATCTTCTTCATACATGTACCACTAGGAAAACATAAAATGGTTTTCAGTTTTTCATACAAAAGGTTAGCTTGTATGATGCTAAGGGACCGAGTAAAGCAATAGTTAGTTAGTAGGTGAGGAAAAAGGAAGATGCACATGCTTTGGTCTCTTTTGATATTAAATGCGAAGAAAACATAAACATTGAAGTGTTGTGTTTTAGGGTTTAACTTAGTGTTCCTCCTCCTCACATGCCTTTGTCTTTTCGATTCTTGTAAACTAAGTTACATTATGTGAATCTTTGGTAAGCTTTACTCGTTTATTAACTCAACGAGTTTATTTGTTAGCTTAATCATCTCTAAAATGGAAACAGTACGTTTTGACATTACACAGATTCAAGTTTACAAAAACCTATGCAACTACTCTCTCGGTTTCTATTTACCTAATGTTTAAGGTTTACACTGTTTCAAAATAGATGATGTTTTAAAATTTTAAAATATATTTTGAGGTTTTAAGGTTAATTTTAGCTTTATTGAAAATTGTTCAACTAATAAAATTTTACAGTCATTTTTATAATTGGTTAAATGATTTTAAAATTATATCTTTAAAAATACTTAAAAAAAATAAAAATATCTTAATCTACGTGTATTAAGTCAAAACATCATATAAAAAGAACTGAGCTAGTATTGTACTAATATAGTATTGCCGATTTCAAACACGTGAAATCATTTAAACAAAGGATGGAGCCAGCAAGCCTACAACCACTAACTATTGACCTAACAACGAAATCCTAATTAGTTAGTGATAATATCAAACAGAATATTTTTTTTTGGTAAACTTCAAACAAAATATTTAACTACAATTTTTTTATTGATATGGGCACCCATGCCATCTATATATGCAATGTGAATTCAACGCTCACAAAATAATAATATTTGTAGGTTAGTTTTGATTTATTTTCTTAAAAAACTTAAATAAACATGAAATTGGCTTCTCGACGTATTGGAGATCACAAAAAGAAACGTCGAAATTAGTGGAGAGTATTAATAAAATAGTGCTTGTAAATTGAACTTCGTAGAAAACCGACAAAGAAAAAGAAACAAGAGTGTCAGAAAATATTGATTGTGTAGGTAAAATACATGTGTGTCTGTATATTTTTTTAAAAAACATTTCTACATATATTGTATATATCTATCAAGAAATGCATTCATATAAAATCAAAAAGTTGATCGACCAAAGAAAAAAAAATCAAATGTCCTGATTCAGTTCTCATACTTTATCATTACATACTCATTTTCTAACGACTGTCAGAATTTAGTATAGGGATATTCACTCGTGTGTTATTTTTTTTTCACATTTTGTAATCAAGAAAAGGACTTATCGATTACCAAAAATCAACAAAAAAAAAGAGCTGACTTATACAATGATTATGTCTAACGTGATTCAAATACTGGAAATTAGATGTTTATCCTCGTGAACCCCAAATGGTCCCTCTATTTTAAAACTTCACTAAACTACACCAATCTCATCAACAGCTTTATTTCAACTAATTTTAAGACGCTGCTCCACCCCGTCATCGATCTCGATCAAAAAATATAACTGTCTCGTTGCCCAAGTATGTGGAGATTACCACCAGCAGCGGTACTTTCAACGATCAAAAACAGTCGCAACATCATTTTATCTGTAGCTATTTTTTATACAGCGATAGAAACATGCACGAGCAATCTTTCTAAAACTGATCGCAACATCACTCTTCACTTTTGTTTTTGCTTAACTCAAAGAAGAATTTTTTTGATCACCGGAAGTGATCGCAGCGTCACAGTAACTAGGGGTGAGACGGATTCGGATATCCAGAAAATTTAGAGTATCCGGATCCGGATTCGTTGGATCCGTGATTTTGGTATTTGAATTCGGATTCATGCCTTTCGGATATCTGGACTTCAGATATCCGTCTAGATATTGTGATACATGCGGGTATTCAGATCCAGATTCGAATCCATAGAAATAATTAAGAAAATAAAAAATATTTTAAAAATACAAAAATTCTAAAATAATACATCAATTAAATATTTATACAAAATTTATTATGTATATATGACATGAAATATTATTAATATATAATATCGTAAAACTTATTATATATATAAATATTAATATATCAAATATAATTATTAATAAAATTTAATATATTTTGAAAACACTGATCCGGATCCGGATATTCAAACCTTAAAATTAAGATATCCGAATCCGGATCAGGTTTAGACGAATAATTTTTTTTACTATTTGGATTCGTATATAAACACCCCAGATATCCTACTTTCTTAGTGCATTTCGTATCGGATCCAAATTCCTAACGATAAATCCCAAGCCTAACCCTAACGAACGAAGGCCTCAATTTTCTCTCTCTCTGGGCTTCTTGATTTTTTGAGAGTGGCTTCAAATAAAGCTGTCTGTTTTGAAAAGGTGCATGCGTTACAAACACAACTTTCTCTCTCTCTCCTCTGTTCTCCTCAATCTGGGTCCTCTTCTAGTTTTAAGTCACAATCATCTTTCTTTCCTTTTCATATTTAATTCACAGTCTTTTGACTATTTTTACATATTCTCTAACTCACCTCCTGAATTTTGAAATGCAAAGACCTCACCTTCTTTAAGGTAAGTTTCAATCTTTTTTTTGTTGGATCCTTTCTTAGAAAGTGAAAACGAACATAAAAAGAATTAAGTTTTCGTATTTCTTGTAGCTTTGGTTTTTGTCCTCCTTTAGAACCATCTTTATTGAGAATGATTATTACCTTATCTAAGTTCCTTGAAAATTTCAGACATCAGTCATGGCTTTGGTTGTTGCTGTAATAATGACATGTCTTCTTTTTATATTCTTCAGGTTTTCTTAACAACTTCATAACCTTCTAGCTTCCAGCAACTTTGTCTTAGTTAAATCCTCTGCAGAAAAAAACCAAAAATGCCAAGACCAAGGTAAAAATCTTGACTACATATGGTATCGATCTCTGTATCTATGTGGTGTATGACTAATAAACGTTGTTATGGTGTTTGTCTTCTTTAGAGTTTCAGAGTTGTCTCAGAGGCAAGCTCCGAAGTTGAGGACATCATCATCTACTCCTGACTCGAGTCATCCCAACCGTCTGATCACTACTGACCGGAGCTCTAAGCTTGGTGTTGACCGTAGATCTCCTAGAAGCGGTGGGCCTCGCAGTGAACCTCTTGGTCAGAAGAAACTTGGGGGACGAATATCGGATCTAGAGTCGCAGTTAGGACAAGCACAAGAGGAACTGAGATTGCTCAAAGAGCAGTTGGCTAGTGCTGAAGCTGTCAAGAAACAAGCTCAAGATGAGCTTCATCATGATAACAAATCTAAGAAACCAAACCCTCAGGCTCTAGTGGAGGGAGCTGCATCTGAGGCTGATAGAATCGATAGAGACGAGATCCCGGGAGATGGGCAGAAAGAGACTGATGTGTTTGAGGTTCCTGTTGAGAAGATTGCGGTAGAAGAGGACCAAAGATGCGGAAATGAAGAAGCTGAGAACTTGGTTGCAAAGGAAGGTGAGATCAAAATGTTGAAAGCTAGATTGTATGATATGGAGAAAGCACATGAATCACTAGGCAAAGAAAACGAGAGCTTGAAGTGTCAGCTGAGCGATTCGGCGACAGAGATGTCTAACGTTAAAGCTAATGAAGGCGAGATGGCTTCAAAGGTGAGTCGGATTGGAGAAGAATTAGAAGAAAGCAGAGCAAAGACAGCTCACCTGAAGGAGAAACTCGAGTCAATGAAAGAAGCAAAAGACAGTTTAGAGGCTGAGATGAAGAAGCTTAGAGTTCAAACCGAGCAGTGGAGGAAGGCGGCGGATGCTGCAGCTGCGGTTCTTGCTGGAGAGTTTGAGAGAGATCGATCTGGGTCAACAGAGAAGTGTTTTGCAGGAGGGTTGTTTGACCGGACTGCAGTGGCTGGGTTCATGGAACCGCCGGGAATGGCTGAAGATTCTGATGATGGATTGGGAAGTGGGAAGAGGAAGAGTTCTGGGATGAAGATGTTTGGTGAGTTGTGGAAGAGAGGACAGAAGTGAGTTAGAGTTAGTGTCTGAGTGTGGTTCAAGAAAGGGTTTGCTCACCTTTTCTGGTTTTTATTGGGATGCATTTTGCTGTATTTATGTGGAGACTTTTGTGAGTTGGTGAGCTTCATCAGAAGCTAACTATCAATCCAAGTTATGCGTAGCTTCTTGTCTGCAAAAACCATTTTATAAACAAAAATTCTGGACATCGTAATATCAACTCAAATTGTCTGAAAAATCTCATTATGAACAGTACAAGGTGACTTCAATTCTGAAACAGTGATATAAGATCGGTTAAAGTGCGAAACCTGTTGAGAACCAAAGAAAAAAAAATCAATCCTCGTCTTCATCACTGCCATAATTCTGGAATAAACTTGCTAATCCGGCGTTAGCCACAACGTCACTCTTCTTCTTCTCCTCTGGTTTTGCAGGAGCAGGAGTCGTCGAAGAAGCTGGTTGAGATTGCTTCTTGATGACTGTTATGTGAACGGATTTGAAGGGTTGCTTGCTGGTAGCTTGTTTCTTGGGCTCCTTCGGATTATCTGATCGAAAAATAGATATACGTTAAGGCTATTAAACTGAAAAAAGGAAATCAAAGTCAATAAACTTAGAAAAGAAAGATTGAAAACCCACCTGCAGATGAACCAGTCAAAATATCTGTGGGGTTGCTTGGACTTTCTTCTGATGCCTTTCTCTTCTGTATCAAAATAAAAGGAGTTAACAGTTAGTCCAGATTCCAATAAAGAAGATACAAGATGATAGGCAGAGCCATGTCTGAAAACGTTTAGAGAAACAATGTTCTGATGGAGGAAAAACCTTTGAAAGATCTGAAGATGATCCTTCTTTCTTCTCCTTCTGAAGGCTGGGATAATCATTATCATCATCATCATCATCATCATCCTCATCATCATCATCTGCAATTCTCCTAACTATTTCTTTCTGTTTCTGCATTTATATGAAACAGGAGATATTTAAAAGTTTAGCAAAACTAAATGTCATGTGGAAAACCAAAAATTATGAAAGAATGATATGAACGCTTACACCAAATATCGACTTTATAACTGCTTCATCTTCTTCTTCTATTCGTTTGACCTGTCAACAGAAAACAAAACATTACCACCTCAGTCAGAAATATAACTTGAAATATCAATGGTCCAGACGACTTTCATCACAGAGAGGGAAAGATATATATAAGAGTAAAAGGAGCATACCTTCTCAGCGCCTGTTCTTTGCAACGCCTCCAGCATCGCATCTACACTCACAGTAGCATGTCTAGACTGCAAAAAGCCCAATAAAAGAAAAGAATCAGTACACAAAACAGACTTAGTCCAGCATGTAACTGAAGCATGAAACATAAACAAATCTCAGAGCTGAACACTGAATCAACAAAGAGAGATAGGAAGAATAAGACGAGATACGAAGAAGGTATCAGTCACATACCTTCATTGATTTCATTTCATCAAGTGCGGCTATAATGTCCATTTCTCTTTTAGAATCCAAAGTCCTATTCTCCAAAGACTTCATAGCGTCCCCCATCTCCTCGGCCTCTCTTTTCTGCTGTTCCTTATCAACCTCCTGTATACAAAGAAAAACATAGTGAAATAGTAAACTACAAAGCTGTGAAGTAATCCACAAAAGCTAAATATGTCTGAAAGTCCTTACCTCGTCTTCAGCACGCCAGGGTTCATAATTACGACTTGCCCCAGATTCGACAATATAATCAGAGTTCTGTGGATCCGTCTTCATAGTCAGCTCTGCAGAGCACTTGGTGCACTTGAAGTAAAATCTAAAGATTTGAATCCCGAGATACGTCTGCAGCACATCAAAACAAAACCAGAAACTATCTGATTAGGAAAAACAGCCAACAAAACAACACCAAGGATAACTATTCAAGTAGTTCGAACTAGGTTAAGTTCAAAGGCATCTCCTTGCTCATAGACTAAACCCTAAACCCCCCAAAACTGAAATCGTTTTTCAATTCACGCACTGAGAACAATAAACCCTAATTACTTTCACTGGGATCCTATTAAAAATCAAATTAACACTCCTAAGCTTCCGAATCAGCACGATCAAGCGCAAAATCAAATGTATTAAATTACCTCGCCAATGACATCCTCTTTACGGGAATTGAATTTGGTTCCCTTGTAGATATAGTTTCCGCAGGTACTGCAACGGACACTCATGGGAAGCATCATACGCACCTTGATCTGCTGGTTCTTCGGTCGCCTGAGCCGGGGAAGCTTCGACGGATCGAAGTCCGGCGGGTAATACTTATTAAGCACCTTTCGTTCTCCCATGTCTTCTTCCTCCTCAAGCTCCTTTACAAAATCGCAAGTTAAAAAATTCTAGTTTTGATTTTAAGCTTTTGTTTCTTTCTCGGCTTTCTCCGTATTATTATATCTCTCTGAAGCACCGGCACCAGATATCGGGTCATGGGCTTGAGTTATCGGGTTATATTTAATGTTGCGGTCAAGCCCAATTATCAGTAGCTCTCTCGGCTCATAATGATCCAGAGCTTATACTACAGTCACAAGTTGTGATTTTCATGATAAATCTTTGAGAATTGATTTGCGGAGTGTCATCGTTAATTATAATATTTTTTAAAGAAAAAATATGACATAATATACTAATAATAATAATATGAATTGAATATAATTATGACATAGGTATTTATATTTAGTATTGATTTATATTTCTGGTAATTTTTTTAAAACATGATAATAACTTATATCTCATAATTACTATAATAATAAATAATATAATAGTAAAATAGAAATATAATAATATTTTATAATTTTGAAATATTTTTAAGTTCTATTTTCATAATTATATATTTTTATTACCAAAACAATTCTTAAAAAAAATTATACAGTTTTTCAAATTATGATTTTCTAATTTTAATATCATTAGTTTATTTTTAATATCTACAAATTTAAAAACATTATTTATTTTATGTTTTAATTGTTATATACCTAACAAATTTTTCTCTTAATTTTATAGAATTTAATTTAATATCTTTTAACCAAATGAAATATATCAAAAAACTTTCTAAGATTATAATTTTAAATACATATACATATATAAAGTTAAATAAAAAATATTATATAAAGAAAAGAAAATTGAAAATTAAATATTGTTAGCAAATAATGAAATAAAAAAATTAACAAAAAGTTATTGTAAAATATAATTTAATTTCAAAATTTTTATTTCTGCATATGGTGCGTAGAAAAATACATAATTAAATATTATTGTAACTTAAATACAAGAATGTTGTAATTACATAAGAAAAAATGATAGTTTATACAATTTACAAATTAACCATAACGATTGAATTTTGTCTGTTATTTCTCTCCTTTCAAACTTCTACCAACAATGCGTTGAACTAGTAGTTTAGCATTCAAAAATGGTTTTACTGCACTTTTAATTTGATTTTTGTTGAGGAAGCGTGTTTACACCATATCTTGGTGTCACCAACTACTGCATTCGGTATGGAAGATTAGTCGGGCCTATCACTTCCAAGTTATTCAAAAAAAAAAAAACACTTTGCTTCCTCCATGGACTGACGAGCTACATCATAAGCAGTGTCGGCTTAAACCATGTGCTCAAGGCACATTTGTATAGAGTGCCTTTTTTAGAAAATTAGGGTCTTAATTTGCTAAAAATATAAAATATTAGGGTCCTAATTTTCAACGCTATTATACTATAGCAAAAGTTTGGGGAGAAAATATAACTCAGCGCAAGACCTTTATACAGTTTGAGCCAGGGCTTGATCATAAGTGGCATGAAGACCAACAAATACGTAGTACAAAGCATCACCATGATACACAGCTCTGAGATGAAGTCATGAAGGCCTCCTGAAAAATTAAAAAATTAAGTAAATTTTCAGCCATATTTTTTTATAATTTTTTTGTAACTCTATTGATATATGACTTATATGTATCTTTAGAGGTCAAAGATTTAATGTACTCAATATACATTTTTATTTTTTTTATTTTTGAGCTTCTGGTCCAAAATATTCCAAGGACGAGTACATATAATGAATCTCAAGCATGCTGCATGACCGAGCGATCCGATTAGGAAAACATTCACTGCGGTCTGAGTTTCCATTGACTAATCTGAAACAAGGTCGTGCTAACGAGTAACTAAAGAGAGTGAAGACTGATAAATTTAACTTTGCAGTGTCTTTAGTTTGATTATAGAATAGTTTTGGACTAGTTCTGTAAATAACGATATAATTTTAGTTAAACTCGTGCAATATTCACTGAAAGAGGGTGACAGTACAACCCTAGAACTACGGGTCCCACCTAAGTTTTTATTGAAAGTCGTCTTGTAGAATATCCAACGGTCAGGATTCGAGATGTGAAACTCATATCGCCTTTTGAGATGAATGGTACAAAACGTGGGACCCGTTTCACTGACAAGTTTAGAACAAATAGCTAAACGCCACGTGACGCATGTCTATTACGAGATCATGCCACGTTCGTGGATGAGCTTGACTAATTTTGCTATTTCAAGAAATCAATAATAAACATTATTCTTTCGTATTATTATTATTACTAGATTCTCACTCGACCTTTCAGATATATATTTTATTTTAAATTGTTTTTGAATAAATTAATTTTTATATTTTTTTGTATTTATATTTATATTTTTGTTTAATCATTTATAAATAATATAAAAGATTTAATGTTTTTAATATAAAAAAGTAATATATGAATAATAAATAATTAGACCAAATATTTATAAAAAGGTGGGTATAATTTTTTTTTTTTGAAAAAATTAAATTTTATATTTATGTTTTTCTATAATCATATTTATGTTTAATCATTTTTTAATAATATAAATGACTTAATATTATTAATATAAATGAATAATATATCAGTAATAAATAATTGGACCAAACATTTATCAATTGGTCACATTGCTGTTTTAATATTTTAGATTAATCATTTTTCAATAATATAAATAACTTAATATTATTAATATAAATGAATAATATATGAATAATAAATAGTTAGACCAAACATTTATCAATTGGTCATGTTACTGTTTTAATATAATAGATTATTATTATTATTTTATTTTTTTAATTTGTCTTTGCTTACTATAGTTTGTTGATAGTACATTTTAAAGTAAAAAGTAAACTTATTACCGTCAGATATAGTTTAAGATCTTCTAACAAGTCATTTTCATACTTTTTTATAAAAAATACGTAAAGTATATTAGCAGATATAAAATGAAAGTCTATTCTATAGTAAATTCGTTTTCTTTAATTTTGTATTTTAGTAGAATTCTTTTTTTTGTCAACATTTTAGTAGAATTCACATAACGTAATAATAGGTCCATCCATTCCTCACAAAGTCACAATCTCACATTATTTATGGGTTTATTACAAAGAAAATATTCCGACATTAATTGTCTTACCTATATTTTGGGTTAATAACCAAATTAGCCCTATATTAATTCAATTAACATAATATGCCTGCTTTGGTTATTAGTTTTAGTTTTTTTTTAACAGTATCCTGAAGGACGGAGACAGAGTATGCGAAGAGTGTGAAAGCGAAGAGCATAAACTACACAGGACGAGGAGAGAGAAAGTGTGTTTTAGAAAGATAGAGAGAGGGAGAGACTGTTTTGTGTCTTACCCATTCGAGGAATCAAAGCATCTTTTTTCTTCTCGAGCTCACAAAGAAGACGAGCCAGAGAAAAAGAGAGAGAGAGGGAGAAACTAGGGTTTCTCTTTAATCCTTCGCATTCATCTTAGCTCTAAATAAGGTATTTCGCCCAAATTCTCATAAAGGTTGACTCTTTCCTTTAAATGTTGGACCATTTCTCTCAGCTTTTGTCTTTTGTCAAACTTCTTCCTTGAGCTCCTGTAATGGTTAGATTTGAGAACAGTGGAGGCTTTCACGAACCTAAGATTACTTTTATAGCTAGATTCGTCTCTTCTTGAGGTTTTAAGTGATTTTGAGCTGCTTCAGTAGAATAATCCTTACGGGTTTCCGGTTCTTTCCTTGGATCGTGAGTGTTTTTCTCCCTAAAGGATTTGTTTTGTATCTGAAATTTAGGATCTTTATGGCTCATCTCCACTTTTGCTTTTGAATCTGTGGATTTAGGAGACCAGTGAGATGCTTTATCATGTTTTGAGGGTTTCTTCGATTTGAAAAAAGTAGAGAGTTCGAAGTTGTAAATCTGTTAAGAACGGAGAGTAGATTCAATTGACTCTGTAAGGTTTTATTTTTTAGCCTAAGGTAATGCGAGTAGAGGGAGTTTTCATTGAGTTTCATGCGTCATTAGCTAATCTCTTTATAATGGTTTGAGTATGGTTATGTTTTTTTTTATATACTGAACTCTGAACTCATTCAGTTGGTGTACTTAATTGCAGTGTTGTCCATATTGGGAAGTAGTTAAGTAGCCTTAACCTGGAAATAAAGCTATATATAAGAGTGATTTTGGAATTTTGTGGCTTCCTGAGCTCTCATGTAGTTTGAAGAGACTCTCTCACAAGCTGTAAACCGGGTCATGAATGCGTGGCTAGTGACATGCTCGAACCAAGGGGAGCGGACATACCATTATTGTTCCTGGTTTTGGTTGTACTTCCTGTTGTAGCTTACATATTGTTAGGTAGATGGAGTGATATTTCTGAAAAAAGAGGGAGGACTAACTTGCTGGCTCAGATGGCTGCTGAAGAAGCTTTAAGAGCTGAGACCGACGTTAATGCGAGTAGGGGTGTAAGATTTGAGACTGTTGCTACTGAGAATAGAGCTCCGAGAACCAGGACCAGGAATGTTCCTGCTGCGAGTGGTTCTGTAAGAGCCGACTTTGTGGCTGGTGTGAGTGGGACTGTTGCTGAGCAGAGACCTGACTCTGTGGCTGCTACATGTGGGGTCCCTGTTAGTACTGAGGGACATGTATGTGCAAGGTGTTTTAACCCTGCTAAGACACGCTGCTCGAGATGCAAATCTATTAGATACTGGTACGTGTCTTGGCTTTTCGTTGTGTCTCTTGGAGCTTTTAAAGAGATATATACCTGTTATGAGTAAAGTTGCAGACATTTTAACTCGTGATAGTCTTGATTTTTGATGTTTGTAGCTCTGGGAAGTGCCAGATAATTCACTGGAGGTTAGCTCATAAAGATGAATGTATCCCGGTGGAGAATTGCTCTTCTTCATCAGAGAGAGTCTCCTTTGAGAATGATTCTGTTTTGCATGACAACGGAATGGATTCTACAATGTATAGTAACAATACTAAGCAGACAGTGAAGGGAAAGACGTCTAAAAGCTCTGTAGAATTTGCAAGCGTGGGTATCTCTCAGATTGATATTGCACCACGAATCAACACGCAAGGGCGAAAAAGCGTAGGAAACTCAAATTCGTCCAAGTCCAACCGAGAACCATTTAGTGGTGAAGCTGCATGTGCTGGTGGCGATAACAAGAAGGGTCACACTAGACATAAGGTAAAGCTGGTTCTTAAACATTTATTAACAAGCCAAAACAGTGTTTAAAAATCGACAGGGTGTTTGAAATCTAAACCTAGTGAGTTTGCTTTCAGTCGAGAAGCAACATCGGTGCAGTGGAAACAAATTCTAGAAGGCGTTTTGTTGATAACTCATGTATGCAAATGAATGGACAAACTTTTGAAAGTGGTATGCAGGAAAGTTACAAAAACAATTTGGGAGCGAGCAGCTCTTTTGCTTGTCCAAATGGTAAAACCTTATTCCAGAAGCTAACATAAGTTACTCTAGTTGAGGCTGATAAGATTTGCATCTTCTAATGCTGTTTGAATTAAATAGGGATCAGAACAGCTACACTGCCCAAATCTGGAGAACAAGCATGCACAGAGACAAGCAAGAAGGGACAAGTAGCTGCGGTATCAAGTGAGTGTCTCTGAGATTTTGCTTGGACATAAGTATTCTTTTGGTAGTAACGTCTCATGTTTATATTATCTATATCCAGAGGCTGTTAGGTCTAAGGATACAGGTATGACTGAGGAAAGCAATGGCATCTCCTCAAACATGGGTTCAAATTTGATGAAAATGATGGGTTTAAGAAATTCCACAAAGCATGATGATCGACATAAGCACCTGAAAGTTAGTTCCCTATCGATATATCTGTCTCTTTGCTAATTCAATTGTTGTGTATATTTAGTTTCCTACTTTTCTTTCAGATGCTTTTTCCATACGAGGAGTTTGTTAAGTTCTTTCAGTGTGAAGTGTTGTACTTGTCACCAAGGGGCCTTGTAAATTGTGGAAACAGGTATTTTCTCAATTGCTTTTATAATTGGAAGATCCATTTTGTGTAAATGCTTATTTTTAATATACTATCCTTTTTCTTCTCCAGTTGCTATGCAAACGCTGTTTTGCAGTCCTTAACATGTACAAAGCCACTTGTTGCTTACTTGCTTGGAAGATCACATTCAAGATCATGTAATGGTTTTCTCCTAATTAATCTTTGTAACATACATTCTTACAGACTTAGTTTCATGGACAATGCTATTCTTTCGAAACAGGTTCTGGGAAAGATTGGTGCCTTATGTGTGAACTTGAGCAACATGTAATGATGCTTAGAGAATTTGGAGGTCCACTTTCTGCTAGTAGGATTCTCTCACATATGCGAAGTATAAATTGTCAGATTGGTGATGGGAGTCAAGAAGATGCTCATGAGTTCTTAAGGTTTTCTTACTAGTCCTTTCTGAATTGAATTTGTTGATCCTTTCTTAATGTTATTATTTTTTACCGTTTAATTTCGGTTTCTCATGAAATTGCCATATCTTTTTGACTTGGACGTAGGCTTTTGGTTGCCTCTATGCAGTCCATATGTTTAGAGAGACTTGGTGGTGAGACTAAAGTAGATCCAAGGCTGCAAGAAACAACTTTAGTTCAACATATGTTTGGTGGACGTCTCCGCTCAAAGGTGTTTGAATCTCTCTCGTCTCCCAAATCATGTCTATTTTGACTTTACATATTCTCACTCTTTCTATCAAAAACCAGGTGAAATGCTTGAGGTGTGATCATGAATCCGAAAGATATGAGAATATAATGGACCTAACACTGGAGATCTACGGATGGGTGGAATCTCTTCAAGATGCATTGACTCAGTTTACTAGACCAGAAGATCTGGATGGAGAAAACATGTATAGATGCAGCAGGTTAGATCCAAACACCACATTACTTGTTCTTCTTCTTTGGTATTGTAACTAAATCATATCATCTTGTGAAAAAATGCATTAAAAAAGGTGCGCTGGATATGTAAGAGCAAGGAAAGAATTGAGCATTCATGAAGCACCAAACATTCTCACAATTGTTCTTAAGAGATTCCAGGTAAAGCCATTTACAGCTGACACAAGACTGACTATGCTCTTGGGTTACTTTGTGTTTCATTGTCTTCAGTTTGTGTATGTAGGAAGGAAGATACGGGAAAATAAACAAATGTATAAGCTTTCCTGAAATGCTTGACATGATACCTTTCATGACAAGAACCGGAGATGTTCCTCCGCTTTACATGCTTTACGCTGTTATAGTTCACTTGGATACTCTCAACGCTTCTTTCTCGGGTCATTACATTTCCTATGTCAAAGATCTGAGAGGCAACTGGTTCAGAATAGATGATTCCGAGGTAAAAAAACTAATTTGCATCCTCATCTTTGCTAATAAGCCAAACGTGTTCTGAACTTTTCTGTAAAACTCTGCAGATTCATCAAGTGCCAATGACTCAAGTTATGTCAGAAGGAGCTTACATGCTGTTCTACATGAGGTAAGAAACTACCGGTTTGCGACTTCTAATGTTCGCTTCTGAAAATATAACTTTTGCAGATCTTACCCGCGGCCTCAAAGAGGAGAACACAACGGAAAAGCTCAGGTTCGTCACCCGCAACCAAGAAACGAGATGAAGGAACAGAGGAAACCGGTAAACCGCTTTAAACCGAGAGCGGACTACAACAAGAACGCAGAGTCATCATCAAGCGAATGGTCTCTCTTCACTAGCTCAGACGAAGCTTCATTCACCACAGAATCAACCAGAGACTCATTCAGCACCGTGGACTACACAGATGGTTGTCACGTCCTAGACTCTTCCTCTCCTTTCTCCATCTTCAACAACTTATACCACAACGTGGAGCCGTCGCCACACAACACCGTTGCCTGCAGAATGTTCTCAGGTACCAAACCCGAAACCCGGTATTTCGTGGAGGAAGAGGAAACAAATCACAACAACAACACGGTCGTGATGGACTCATCCCATGGTTATTACCAGCAGAGTATGTATGTAGATTATGAGACTAACCCAGGAGTTAACTGTCAGGAACAAACTTACAGTTATGAACAGAACTGGTAGTTAGAATAAGAAACTAGGAGAGGATTCTGTCTTAAATCTCATATAGGGATACTTAACTCGAGTTCCCTAACCAAACATTTTGTCTTTTATGAAAATCAACCTCTTGTCTGATTTTTATTTATTACATATATAAAGAGTTCTCTAGACACTTGCATAAGCATCATCCATTTGAAAGGGTAACCAAATCTCATTGACACGACCAGTGAACTCGAACGGTGAGTTATACTGAGCCACAGTGTAAGCTGAATCGGCCCCAACACCACCATCTTCTTTGCTTTTCTCTATAGCATTAGCCCAAGCTGTACCTTCTAGGCTTGCTGATAGCGCCGCAGCTTCTTCTCCGACGGTAGAGTCAGAGACGAAGCCACTGAACTGTCTCACCGCCACGTACCTAGGGGACCATTTCTGGATGTGGAGATTCTCAGCCGGAGGAGGATCAGGCTGGTTCTTTTTAGGAACGTAGAAGGATACAGTGAAGGAAGATTCACAGAAAGGACCGTCGCTTGGTGAGACTTGACTGATCACTGGAGCTGTCATCTCAATCTTCTGATGATACTCGTTCTTCCCCTGAATGTAATTAAACAACCTGTACCCACATTGAAAAATTCAATCTTTATCCGCATAAGAATCAAAAAAAAAAAAAACAAATTTTAGTAAAAAAAAAAAACAGGACATGACATGAGTTTGTGTACTTACTGGAAGAAAGCTGTTCTTGTAGCATCAACAAGAGAGATGTCTTGAATCGGTTCAGTGGAAATCCAAACCGTTGTATCGTACCGGCGAATCTCGTACCCGTTTCCCGCGTGAACCACCGCGTAGTTTGGACACTCGATTCTGTTACACGAAGGTGGGAACTTCCCGACAAGACCCGGTTCGGATATTGAGTTTAGAAGGTCTGAACCGCCGGGGAGGAGGCTGAGGAGGAAAGAGAGCTTAAGGAAGCTTAAACCGGCTGCTTCCATGGTGGTTTTCTAGGGGTGTGTAGAGAGCTAACGTCTTGCTTTGTTGCAGGACTTATTATAGTAATATAAAGATTCTTTTGTTACGTCTCAGATTGTGTGGTTGATTTTAGGATAGGTTTTGTGTGTGTGTAAAAATAAAACGTTTGGATCTTTTCTCTCGTTTCTTTTTCACGTACAAGTGTATCTGAAACAAGACTTTAGGAAACATTTGTAATAAAACTAAATTATAGGTTTGCATAACTACCCAAACATGTGATAAATAAAAAATCAAGGCAGCATTGGTAGTACCATGAAGCAAAGTAAATGGACTATCTGTAATCCAACAATTGAACAAGGAACATTGTGATGAACCAAAGTTAAGGCGTGATTAAGTTTTATAGAAAGTATAAGGATGAATCTGTGAGATACAAAACTAGAAGGATCATCCTGTTATAAATACTCCACGGACTATATATGTGGACTGTGAAAAACGGTGAGACGTGTTTGATGCTCAGGCCCCAGAGAGAGAGAGAAACTAAACGTTCGTTAATAAACAAAGTTGTACCACCCGGCCCAGAAACATATCATGGGCCCGTATTAACGAAATTGCACTAGCCCAAGTTAATTCTATTGTTCTTGAGCCAGTTTTGAAGAATCAATGATAGTGAAGTGACTTTTTCAAGCCACAAAGATGAATCCAAACTTTTTTTTTTGTTGTTGTTGTTTTTTTAACACTTTTCCGAATCTTAAAACTTTTATTTAAGAATCGGTTCTTAATTTTTCTTAGTTTTTAGCCGAAACTAAAAACTTTAGTTAAAAAACTGAAGTTAATGATGGTTTTATATGTCACGAAACTTCTTAACCGATGTTTTTTCATGTTTTAGACAACTTCAAAACAATATGCACTTGTCTTTTAGTTTATTTTCTTTTATCTCAATTTGGGAGTATGATGAAGAAAAATGTAATGGCTAAATATAATATGCGACTAAGTACTGCCCACCTCTTAGAGCACCTTCAACCTAGGATCCCTAATTGGGGTGCTTAATTTTTTTTTTTTTTTTTTGATTTTTTTTTTTAAAAAAAAGAAAAAAAAAAGAAAGAACCAATTGCGGGCCGCCACGTGTCAGTGGGGCCCGCAAATAGTGCAAGCAACTAACCAAATGGGGTGCTTAATTAAGAGAAATAAGAAGTGGTTTTAGGGGGTGCTAGTGGGGCCCACCCGTTAAGCAACCCACTAAGCACCCCCATTGCACATGCCCTTAGCTGCTGCTGGTTCTTAGTTTCGGATGTGATGTCTGCCTTACTCACCTCAATCTCTTTTGTACAAGTCATTGGCACGTTCTTGGTTTAATCTTGCCATGTTTTTAAAAAGATTTGATTTTCGTGATCAAATGTCAACTATGTTTTGATGCATAGAGATCTCTTTCAATCTATATTTTCGAATTTCTTGATGTATGAATTGGACAAAAAATTTATATCCAAAAGGAGAAAGTTCAAAGCGGTGAAGTGTTGACAAGGATCAAACAAATAGGCAAAGGTCTAAGCTTTTCATATTCAAATATTTGTTCGTTCATGGCTTTGGAACTCGTAGCTGTCGTTACAGAACGTTACTTAATATAATAGATTGGAGCATTTTTGAACCTTTCTAGATAATGCAAGTAGTCAATGATAGAGTTGCGTGGTTATTGCGACAAATTAACCTGTGAATTGAATCAGATAAGTGGAAGAACAAGTCTAGCTAGTTTACTAATTCAGATTGCCACAAAGATACTCTTTTAAAATGAAGTTTTATTAGTAGTAATGCTTTTCTTGACGTGTAATCTTTCTTTTCTTCTGTAAATTTCCTGGTGGTTAACGGGAATCAAACTACGGATTCACCGTATTGAAGTTATTTATCGAGTGCCACTAGTTCAACTCCGTTGGTTATTAATGTATACTCTTTTCGTATGAAACTTTTTTTTTTTCAAATCCTGAACCGGTCACTGGAATAGAGATCTATGGTGTGTTGATCTTTTCAGATGTTATTAACAAACTAGGATAAAAAAAAATGTGCAGGTGATGCCATGCGTTTTAATCGTATAACGCAATTCACTATCTTAAAACACAATAGGAGTTGATGTCCCTCTTTCATGTTTGTGTGCTTAAATTTCTATAGAATTTCGAAATGTGTAGTGAATTAATAATTTTTAAAAACAATTAGTAGATATTCTTTTTATTAATGTGAGGAACTTAACATATTTGGTGAAAAGGAAAGAAAGAGACAAATGCTCTTGTCATGCTTAACCCACCTTTATCCGTTGAAAGATCTTTCCACCGCATACCCCAAAAAATATAATTTGTATTCTTTATCCTAAGTTTTTTTTTCCTTATAAAGAGATATGTAAACACACTAAACATTTTCAGATTTTAAGCTTTCTTGTTATATCTCTGAAGAGGACCTGATAATAAATCAACACACACATATACTGGTTCCACCACTTTTCTTGATTTCTCCATTTGAATTGATTCTGTTTTTTACTTTGTATGGTAAACCAACACCACCATGATCAGTTCCCAAGAAGAATGGATACTTACACTTGTATAGTCGTGATCATCTGCATCGCCTTGTTTGCAATCAATCTAGTGTTTTCTTGTTGCACTTGCTTCTCCATTCTACATAGCTTCATGACAAAGACAAACCAAGATTTGAGTGAACTCAGGGAGAATCTTATTGAACCGGAAGATGCTAAACCAGAGGAGAACATAATCGTCATTGCAGTCACAAGTAACCAAGGATTCTCTGACTCCATCAAAGATTGTGGCCAAGATTGCTCTCATGAAATTTGTGCTTGTTGAAGAAAAGTTGGTTTGTATTTACATTACACACTTATCCTCATCTTTTGCAATTTTTCTTGGTTATTCCTTATTCTACTTGTAAATGGTTAAATCCACACGTGTATCACATCTTGTGCATCAAAATTCAGAATATGTGTACCATGAGAGATATAATATAGTCTGAACATATGTATCATACTTTTCTATATATACATATAGGTCACCATGTTTTGATCAATGCTCTATACTGAACCTTTTTTTGAACTTATATGGATTTATTTGTTGAAGTTATATTTTCTTTTGTGCAGCATATACCATTGAGAGTAATATAAAAGCCTAACAACGAAGTTGATAGTTGACAGAAACATCAACTACAAAAAAAAAATTAAATAAAGAAAAACAAAGACAACTAATTGCTTATAGTGACAGATTCATCCTTTTGTATTATTTTATTGTTCAGTAATTGTATAATAATAAGAAGAAAATGAAGGTGATTAATCATTTTAAATCATTGATTAGATAGATTGTAAAGAAAGCGATGTTAAGCTTTAATGATCAAGGAGCAATTAGTTAATTTCATGTTCCTTCCCACGAACTCGAAGCTTCGATGGATCAATTTAAGAGTACTGATCATAACCTACCACATGTCTCTTAAATGATTCTTTTGTTCCATTAATAAACAAATAAATGTAATCTATCGTTTTCCAGAAACAGTTGCATTGTTGTTGTGCATCCTCAACAAGTCATCAGGAGTTACAAGGAACCAGCCTCCATCTTTCAGAGCCAACAGCTTCTGGTTAACCGAGTCTATAACCACACTCACATTGCCAAACCCGTATATCTGACGGCCATTGTGCATTCTATTCGGTTTAGGTTTGAACAGCAACTCCTTCTCTTGTGCAAATACTTCCAACACTTCTTTCAAACTCATCACCTCATTGTTATCCATCGGAGCCTTGGCCCGAGCCCGAACCGGCTCAAAGTGTTTCTGTTCTTGTGCCTTTGCCCTTGGCTGAGATACTTCAACTCCTTCAACAGCTTCCATCAACATATCTAAGCCACGCTTCAACTGGACCCGGATCCTCTCGTTTGCTGAAAGCTCCTGCGGGAATAACTCTTTCCAACCATAATACCAGTCGTGGATCTCTTCGAACCTCGGTTTAGAAAGTAACCAATGGTACAACACATCCAGCCATTTGGGGAAGAAGAATCTCTCCATCAAATCGGTCATTAGGTGTATGGGGACTGCAGATGCCCACTTCATAACCCAGTTGAACCGGTCTAAATTCTGGTTAGCCGGGTTTATCTGAAACTCTTGCAAGGCCAGCTGAAGTTTGGGAACTATGTGACGTCGCATAAGTTGTTCCCAGCTTGTAGCATCAAAAACCGTCCTTCCATGGAGAAAGGATAGTGTAGGCGGATGGATCACTAGGATGCCAAGCATCAAGAACATTACTCAATTTCATCTGAATGATCTGATACAGAGACTCTAATTTCTGACCAAGTAATGGCAACCAAGGATGCACCCAAACATGGATGGCAACAAGTTCCCTTCGTGGATCCCAATATTCAACAGCAGTTGACAGTTTTGGCAGCACTACTGTGTCCAGAATCGTATGCAAGACAGATGAAGGCAGCAAATTGTCCCATGTCTCTAAAAATCTAAGCATTGTCTCAGGGTCTCTAGGTTCCCAGGTATTGATGCCTGCTATACGCACAGCAGGTAACACTACCTCCGAGACTAATTGGCTATAAGGCGTTGATAATACCAAGATATTTTGATTATCCTCGACTTCCAAAAGCTTTCTCCAAGAAGACATAGCCTTCAGACCATGCACTGCATCCCTTAGAGGGTCCCAGCCCTGAAACATTCTGATAAAGAGAGGCAAGGCCAGCGAGCAAGCAATGGTGGACAAGTTACAAAGCTTATAATCATCAGGATAGCTTGTTTGCAGATCCTCGAAACGACTAGCAAGTGAATCCAATGTCAAACTCCCAGACGTACTCTCCAGCTCGATCCGACTTCTTTCATCTGCGATATATTCCATGTTGTGTAAGTGTGTTTTTTGTCTCTCTTCCTCCTTTATAAGCATCTCCTTCTCCTGCTGCAAGCTCAAGGCTGATTCCCTCTCGTTCCTCAAGTCCCTATCAATCTTCTGAATTTCATGTTCGACTAGATCAACAATCAGTCGCAAGTTGTGTTGTAGCTCCGGCATTGGAACATCTGCTTCTCTTGCTTTCTCCTCTGCATCTAAATTTTCCAAATTCGTCACCACTCGAACCTGTGGTCCTCGCATATCAATAATGGTTTGCCCACCACCAAAACCCTCTTCATGCTTCTTCTCCAAAAGCTCCTCTGCAGTGACATAAACCTCCTTCCTCGCCTTCTTCTTCTTCTTCCAAAGGTTCCTCCCTCCTCTATCACCAAGACTCTGATCATTCTCAACAGTCTTCTTCTCCTCCACCTTCTTTAAATCAGGAAACTTTGCCTCCTTGAAATCATTATAACCCATACCCATATTCCTCGGCCTCAAATGTGCTTCAATAGGAGCTACAATACCTTGCTGGTTCTTCCCAAGTCCACCTCCCTTGTAACCCATCTTTGCAAGCAGCTTCATACCAATTCCTTTAGTAGCCTTCTCAAACTTACCTAAACCATCCTTCTTCCCTCCCTTTACACCACCCTCTTGACCTCTCTTCTCCATCTTCGCCTTCCCTCTCATCTTCGCCCCCTCAGCTATCTTCTTCCCAAAAGCACCCGGTAACAGATTATCCTCCTCACTAACATCAAACTGATTAATCACAGTATCCTCACTATCTCTAACATCACTATGTTCTCTAGAATCCCTATCAACCCCTTGATTCGGCATAACAGTACCCGAATCCAGATCCTTACGCCTCTTCTTCCTCCGACCTCCGCCGCTAGAATCGTCGGAAACCGAAACGCTCTCGGCGAAGACTACGTAAGTAGCGTCGCTCTCCATCTCTTGATACTCGTCCATGGCGAATCAAACTGATTCCAAAAACTATCTTTGATTGAACCAAATCCATGTTTCCTTTTATACTGCAAATCGCCGACGTCGAGGTGGATCGGAGAAGAATATTTACCAGTTTGGGCCTTTTTAAATAATATGGGCTTATTTGTTAGTATATCAGAGCCCGTTTATTTGTACTACTTTCTCACGTGCTATTTCTTTGTAACTCTCAGTCTTATCACGTGATCTCATCTTCCTCCTTTTTTGGACTCTTGTTGTGGCCATCCAAAACCTTTTATGTCCTTTTCATACTATAGAGATGATAAAAATAAAATTGAGTTCTGCATGTACACATGAGTTATTTTTCTCGTAAATATTTTTTGAAAGAAGGTTGAAAACGAAAGAATATTACATCTCAAATAAAACAAATTACAAGGGAAGCATTTGGTAAACAAACGAAAATTACAAGGGTTTAAAATATACAAGGGTTTACTAAGCTTATTGTTTTTTTTTGCTAAATAATAAGCTTATTGTTACAACAAAAATATATTATTCAGAGTAATATCCTATGATGACCTAAATTTTTTGTTTGTCATTGAAATAGTTTTTAAGGAGAAAAGTGAGGTTGAGTTTTGGAAATGAAGTTTGAAATAAAAAAAAATCAAAATAAAAAAAGTCTATTTTGGTTATTTTTTAAATCCATTTTTTTGTCAAAAACTTTGAAAAAAATCTACCTGAAAGATTTGATTATTATTATTATTATTCAAAATTTTGTATTCTAAAACTAAAACTGTTGTATCTTATAAAACTAACATGTTCACAAATCTAGCCATCTAGGTACTAGGTATGAGTATTTAATCCATATATTTTCTTAGATTACTGAATCACGTTTTTTGTTGGGGGAGATAATTTCCTAGTTCTTAAATCTATTTAAAAAATTGACAGTTCTGGTGATTGTTTCAATTCTCCATTATATTTTCAAAATTCCAATGTTTTTCCTTTCTGATAGAAAAAGTCAATATTATATGGTTCACACAGTAGAATTAATATAGAGTCAAGAAAATTTAGGAATATTTGGTTTTCTCTAACCAACTTTTGTTTGTTTGCGAAAATATAAACACATTCTCAGCTGTCTTTAAAGAAGAGTTGTTATATTCTGTCTAAACCAATTCAACAAAATCCCTTTTTATTCCTGTACAAACGACACAGATTTGGGATTTTAGGCCACAACACATCAACAAACGTCCCACCTTTTTTAAACGTTATTACAAATAAAGTTTGAGCCTGACTATATATGACTCGACTTTTAGTTTTGTTTCTTTCAAAAATCTTGTTAAAACGTTTAAATCTATAACTACAATTGTATTGTATCCACAGTATAGAAATACTTATTAGATTTACTTTGCTATAAGCTTTTTTAATTTTTATTAAGCATAGTCTATTTATTACTTCTTGAAAAAAACAATAAATTAGCTAGCTAATGAAATAAGCTTACGTTAGTACTAACTATTTAAATTTTAAATTAACCAACAACGCCTGTAGCTGTTAGGTCTATTTTGGCCGTCGTGGATTTTAGTAAATGATAATGACCCTAGGCTACGCGTAATTGCATTATATTTTTTAATAACTTAAAATTAATTGATATGGTTGGACGAACATTATCTCATATAAATTATTAATGTTATATCACATGCGTCTCGTAAGAGAGTTGACATTGCTATTCATCGTCTCCAAAGAACAACGCCACCTGGTTTCATATTTATTGTCTGCTATTAAGTTAACTTTACACTAACAAATCAAATATTAATTACTATCTAATTAAGTTTTAACTTTATTACTATATTTTAAGAATTTCTTATTATCTACCTGAATTGCGTGAGAACTCTCCTCTCCCTAACGTATACGACAAAAACAGACTAGACTCCAACACAATAAAAATGAGAGATAAAAGTATCAAAAAGTATATTAAAATGACAAAATGAAAAAAAAAACACACAAAATATTCATGCAATAAAGCCACATGCATGTAGCGTAAGGAGAGGAAGACAAAATTAAATTTTTGGAAATATACACCAAATAACTCTTTTTTTTTTGAACATTACACCAAAGAACTTGTTGTTATAAATTCATTTTGCCAGTTGCACATACAGCGATTTATTACATACATCTTCTCTCTATCCTGTTTGATATAAACAAGTTTTATTTATACGTTTATATCTATTCACGCAATACACAGCTGCCTCCAACATATATAGTCAACCGATGAAATTATAAGCATCATCATTATAGTCTTGTCTCCTTTCTTCTCTCTTTTTTTCATAGATCAAGAACAAACAAAAGATATAGATGATTGAGATAATTGCAGTAAGAAAAGTGTTCTTGATCGGTTTTTCGATCTTGATACTGAATTGGGTATGGAGAGCAGTGAATTGGGTTTGGTTAAGGCCAAAGAGACTGGAGAAATATTTGAAGAAACAAGGATTTTCTGGAAATTCTTATAGAATTTTGATGGGAGATATGAGAGAAAGTAACCAGATGGATCAAGTAGCTCACTCTCTTCCTCTCCCTCTCACTGCTGATTTTCTCCCTCGCATGATGCCTTTTCTCCATCACACTGTTCTAAATCATGGTATGTCCATTATACTCAGCTTAATTCTCAAGTTTTTTTAATGGTGGTTGTTATTATATAGTTACTTGAAGAACATGTGAATCTAACTAACTAAGAACCAACTAGACTTGGTCTTGATTTAGATTCATATAAAGAAACAAAAACATTTAATAGTTTGGTTAGGAGTTGCTCATCTTCATCATCTAGGTTTTTATTATTTTCAAAATGTTAACAGAGAGATTCATTAGAGCAATGGATAAACAGAGTTTAACTAAGTGCATATATATTATAATGTTTTTATTTGTACAATCGCATAAATAAGATCTAAATCTGGTATCTTTTTTTCTTCTTCTGGTCATAATCGAAATCTAGTTCACATTCACATAATAAAGTAATAATCACTTTTTTTAGCGGATCATATCAGATTACTTTTCTCCAATACTTATATCATTCTTATAAGTGTGTTTGTTTCATATGTACATTAGTTAAACTTTAAATTAACAAATGGTAATATTTTTTTTTTAAAATAGGGAAGAAGTGTTTCACATGGTACGGACCGTACCCGAACGTGATAGTAATGGATCCAGAGACACTACGAGAGATAATGTCAAGACACGAACTCTTCCCAAAACCAAAGATTGGATCACACAATCATGTTTTCCTCAGTGGTCTTCTCAATCATGAAGGTCCTAACTGGTCCAAACATCGAAGCATTCTTAATCCTGCTTTTCGTATCGACAGTTTGAAGGTATTTTTATATTTATTTTAGTTTTTTTGGTAAAGTGATGAAACACTGCTCATTTTTGTTTTGTATAATAAATTTTTAACCCTGAAATAATGTGAAACTTTATGCACGTCATTTTCGTCTCATTCTTTAGATTTTCATTAGTTTCATTCTCTTTTTTTCCCTTTTTCCTAAAAGAAAGTCAGATGAGTAAGGTCATCTTTAACCCGGGTCTCTTAAGATGGGGTTTTTAATTTTTTTGTCTTCTTTTTAATTTTTTTTTTTTTTTTACATTTTTTCGGATAAGAGACGTCTCTTATGTCTCTTATTTAAGAGACGGTTCTTAAGTTTTCTTAGTTAAAATTAAGATACGGTCTCTTAAAAAATAAGAACCCCTTGTTAAGAGACATGCATTAATCATGCCCTAACGTCTTTTACTTGTTTCGCTCGGTAGTTGGGAGTTTCAAAAACAATAAATAAACTAATCATTTAGATATTAAAATATTTTTCTAAAGATTAAATTTAATTATTGTTTCCAAGATAAACAAAAGATTTTTTTTAAATGGTATTTAAAGAAAAATAGCAAACAGAGTAAAGTCAGCAAAGAAATAGAAGCCATGCCACCAACACCAACTATAAAAGTCTAAAAGCCAAAGTATAGAAAAGGGCAAAAAGACACATCACAAAAAGGTGAAATCATATTTCAAATCAAAGAACTTTTAACACATCAACTTCTTTGGTTGGCATAACAGTTTATCATTTCATTATATTTAACAAAAATAAAAAACATTAAATAAATGTTTATATATCAACAGAACCAATTTACTTGAATTTTTGCATGAGACTGTTTTTTTAATCTTTTCAAATGAAATGATATTTGTTTATGGAAATGGATAGAGCATACTTCCAGCATTCAGCTCAAGTTGCAAAGAGATGTTAGAAGAATGGGAGAAATTAGCATTAGCAAAAGGAACAGTGGAACTTGATTCATGGACTTACTGTCATGACTTAACAAGAAACATGCTTGCTCGTGCTTCTTTTGGTGATTCCTACAAAGATGGCATCAAAATCTTCGAAGTCCAGCAAGAACAAATTGATCTTGGTCTCCAAGCTATTCGTTCTGTCTACATTCCTGGATCAAAGTAAGAAAAATGGTTTTCTATTTTCAATTTATCAACCGAGGAAAGAGTTTTGTTAATTTAAATTTTTTTGATATGCAGATTTTTGCCAACAAAGTTCAACAAGAGGTTGAGAGAAACCGAAAGGGACATGAGGGCTATGTTTAAAGCTATGATTGAGACAAAAGAGGAGGAGATAAAAAGAGGAAGAAGTGCCGACAAGAACAGCGACTTGTTGTGTTCGATGTTGGATTCGAATACAAAGCAAATCAAAGAACAAGGGCTAGATTCAGGGCTGAGTCTCGACGATCTGATAGATGATTGTAAGGCTTTCTATCTAGCTGGTCAAAATGTGACTTCTTCACTGTTTGTTTGGACTCTTGTTGCTCTAAGCCAACATCAAGACTGGCAAAACAAAGCAAGAGACGAGATCTCTCAGGCATTTGGTAACAACGAGCCAGATTTTGAAGGGTTAAGCCACTTGAAAGTAGTAAGTATACATTTTCTAAACACATTATAACAAAATAAAAAGGGTTTTTATAACTTTTTTTTTTGGTTTGGGTCATTATCTTATTAGGTATCAATGATCCTCCATGAAGTTCTAAGACTCTACTCTCCAGCTTACTTCACATGTAGGATAACTAAACAAGAAGTGAAGTTAGAGAGATTCTCTTTACCCGAAGGAGTTGTGGTCACAATCCCAATGCTATTGGTGCACCATGACCCTGAACTTTGGGGAGACGATGTGAAACAGTTCAAGCCCGAGAGATTCGTAAATGGAGTTGCAAGCGCCACCAAAGGAAGACTCTCGTTCTTGCCGTTTAGCTCGGGACCTAGGACTTGTATTGGCCAAAACTTTTCGATGCTGCAAGCTAAGCTCTTTGTGGCAAAGGTTCTTCAACGGTTTAGTGTAGAGCTCTCTCCATCGTATACTCATGCTCCTTTCCCAGCTGCAACTACATTCCCACAACACGGTGCTCATTTGATCATTCGAAAAGTTTAGAGGAGAGAGTAGAAAAAGAATGACAACAAATCTTTATTTGTTTTATCAACAAAGCAGAAACTCGAAAGTGTAGTTAATGCAGTTTGAATACTGTCTTTATTTGGATGTTTTTTTTTGTATATATAAGAAACATATTGAAATCTTTAATTTTTCAAAAGATTTATTGAGTTTTTTTTTTTTTTGTTCGTGAAGTTCAATAACTCATAAATGATGAAACCATAGTATAACAAATAGGTGGCGGTAGAAACGCGGGAAACGCCCCCAACTGATTGGTTAGGTACATTTATAAATAAATTATATTAAATGACGAGTTTACCCCCTTAGCTTCTGCTGTCATCATGTGTTTTCATTTTCATGTTGTACCGGCAGAACTTAATTATAGAGGCCTTTATTGGGTTGTTTGTCTAATTTCTACTTGGCTACAAAAAAAAACTTATCATGTTTTTTATATGTTAAAAGGAATTCGTCACGTGAAGTAGAAATATGATTTGTCATAGTTTTGTTGAAGACTCGACAAAATAATTAAGGAACATGTTTTGAGCTTGTTTAGTCTTAATATAAGAGGTACCCAATCAATTTCGTTTGTTTTTTTTGGTTTTGTACGCACAGATTAATAAAATACTTAATTGGTTATATTTATTTTTAATAAAATTTTGTTATTTATAAACTTAACTACATTTCAACTAATAAAAATATAATATTATATTAAGTTAATATATTTTACATTAAAATCATCAAATAACTTTTACATTAAAATAAAAATTTTACTTTACAATAACAACTAAATTGAAACGAAATGAGTATAATCACTGATATATATGTATTGAATAACAATCAACCATATTTCTAAATACTTTATTTTATTTAGTAGCATTAAAATCAACTATCAAGTTATTTTCATGATTATCTTATATTTATAGTGAGATAATTGTATAAACTAAATAAAAATACCAAAACTAAAATAAATTTAATATTTCTAACTAAAATTTTAGCTAACTATTTTATTTTATTTTAATATATAAAATGTAATTTTGGATTAATAAAAATATATATTCTTTTTATTTCACATATGCATGCCCGTATAAAAATACTTTATAAATAAATGATATTAAAATACTTTATAAACGAATGATACTTCATCTTTCAATGTTAAGTAATTTATTTGATTTATTCATGACATTTTTATAATAATTCGCATTAGTAAAAAGGTGTATATAAAAGTCCTTTTTCAACAAAAAGAAGAGTGACTATTAAATTTTCAACAAAAAGAAGAGTGGCTTACTAAATTTTTCAACATAGGCAAGAAACTGTTTTATTATTCCTTTTGACAGGCTAAAAATAACTTTGTGAACAAATAAGAGTATAACAGTTTCATAGACTCTGTGAAGCTAATCAATCCTTTCAAGATTAAACATCACCATATCCTCCAGAGCCGATCTGAAACCACTTCTAGGAAGACAACTCAGGTTCATCAAAGCAAGCTCTGCTTTCTCCTTGGCCAACTCTTGAGCTCTCTTGATCCCACCGCCACATCTAACCATATCAATCGCTTCTTCAAGAGATCCAGGCTCACAAAACTCAGACTCAATGCTCTCTCTTAGCCTCGGTTCATTCTCTAGGGCAAAGATCACTGGCGCCGTTATGTTACCTTTAGCCAAATCATTTGCTGCAGGCTTCCCTAGCTGCTCTGAGGATTGAGTGAAGTCCAAGATGTCATCAACTACTTGAAAAGATAATCCAAGATTCTTTCCGAACTGATACATTTGCTCTGCTACTTCGGTTTCGACTCTACTGAAAATTGCAGCTCCTTTGGTGCTTGCAGCTACTAATGAAGCTGTCTTGTAGTAACTCTTGAGCAAGTAGTCATCGAGCTTGACGTCACAATCGAATAAACTCGATGCTTGCTTTATCTCACCGCTTGCAAAGTCTTTGATCACCTGTAAAAAAAAAAAAGATAAAACCAAGATTCAGACCTAGTGATCACCTTACTTTCAGTCTGAAGGAAAAAATAAAATAAATATTCTACTAACCTGACTTATGAGCTTAATGACTTGAATGTTTTCAAGATTAGCCATGTACCATGAAGCTTGAGCAAACATGAAATCACCAGCTAGCACAGCTACTCTTGTTCCAAAAAGCTCGTGAACCGTTTCTTTTCCTAAAAATCACACACAACCAAGCTTCATAAACACTACTTACCAGAGAGAATGTAAAACCCTATCAAAAGTCTCACCTCTTCGCATACCACTTTCATCTAAGACATCGTCATGTATCAAACTTGCCGTGTGAATCATCTCAATGATCTCAGCTAACCGCCGATGCTCTACTGTAAGTTCTCTGCACCAAAGATTTATCTAGAAATTATCACTTTTTATTGCTAAAGATTACACAACTTTTAAGGACACAAACATGCAATAGTAATGGCAATAGTATAGCTTACTTTAGGCCAGCTAGTTTTGCAGTGGCTTGTGATACGAGGAATACCAAACCGGGTCTCATTCTCTTACCACCAGCACTGAAAATTTGCTCAGCCGCAGATATCAGAACCGGGTTTTCTGCACCAACAATCTATAACATACAAGAGGCATTTACATTTAACACTATAGCTCTCGCTTTTAAGACACAAGATAGAAGTAAAAATGATGCAGAGGTACTACTAACCGAGAGAAGATTGTCGTTCAAACTCTGAAGATCATCAGCCACTACCTCAAACAGATTCTCCAAAGATATTGGCTTTCGTGACTCTTGCCTCAGATTGATCATCACTGTTTTATCTTCACCAAGACCTACACAATCATTATAAAACATTAAACTCCAGAACTGAAACAGCTACTTAACCCAAGAATCTCAATCATTGCACTACCAAAACTAGATTGTTTGAAGAAAAACTGAGGAACCATACCGGTGACCAGAGCACTCTCCTTGGGTTTCGCCGGAATAGCTCTGCAGCTCTGTGAATCTCGCCGGAGAAATACCAAATTTCCAGCATCGTAGCTTCTTCTACCAATAGTAGAAACAGTCGTAGAACACTTACCAAAGAAGATTCGACGAGTTGTAAGAGAAGAGCTGCAAGAACACCCGCATGGCATAAGATCAAGAACACTCGTACCCAAGTCTATATTCCGACAAGACATCATCATGTCTCGAAACTTTACTTAAAAACAAAAAAGAGTTGGCAAACAGAGAGTCTTTTGAAAACGAGGAAGTGTATAAAGTCTTGATTTTATTTGGGTGGACGAGACAAAACCACATGAGAACTCTCTCTCAAAACTACGACCTTTGGAGGAGGACAAGAGAGAGAGAGAGAGAGAGAGAGAGAAAGAAAGAGATTTTCAGATTAGTTGTGTCCGTTTTTTTTATTCAATAGTACTATAGTACAAATTGTAGAGAAGGAAAAAACATTACTTTATCAATTCAAAAGCTGAGATTTCACCGCGTGTTACATACTTATTGGTTTTCATCCAAATCGTATCAAATTATTTCGAGATTAGCTTTTTCTATTTCGAGGAAATTTATAATAATATTGGCTCATTATAATAGTATTAATTCCTTGACCAAAAAATAATAATAGTATTAACTAATTCTGGATCTCACTCTTTAAATCCCCTTTTTCCTATACTGTACAATTATTAGGTCATAGGGAAATTAATAGGGGGGAAATTCATTTAATATCATAAATTTGATATCATTTTCTAAATTTACACATTAATGAATAAATATTTTGAAAAATACCTTAAATTTATAATAAAAATAAACTAAACTAATTTTTTTTAAATATTTATAAAACATTTAGAACTCAACTCCACTCCTTTAACATTAAACGCTAAACAATAATCACTAAAATATAAACCTAAATATTTATATATTTTTGATTAAAAGTATTTTGAAAAGTGGTACTTAACTTGTGATATTTTAGTAATTTTTAATCAGTAGTAACTTTTTGATTTTTTGTGTAGTATGTAACAAAAACATCAAATTGGGTTAAATCATTTTAACTATGCTACACTAACAAAATAATGAATTCCATTCATTTGTATAGTTTTCAGTTAGATCATTAATTTTCTTTTAATTATATTATGTTTTACTGATCTCTTCATGCTAATTAATTACAAGTTTGGAAGTTTAAGACAAAAAAAAGAAAAAGAAATTAATTACAAGTAAAAAACTTAGTTATGTAATCTTGTCGGATACATTATACATCATTAAACCTACTAAAAATGAGCTATGTACATAAAAAGATTATGTAAATTATGTCTGAATATGTGATTTACTTTTTAACTTTAGAATATTTGTTTAATAAGATACGACATAGCATTTATGCTCCAACCAAGCAGTAGTTAGGGGCGTGCATGGGCCACGCCAATATATATGAGTACGAAGCAAATTTGACAACTTCTTTCTTGTCGGAGACTGAATTTCTCAATCATTTTTTTTTAAAATAACACAAATTGGTTTCCACTAATTAATTTCAAGTCACTGAGCTTTACAAAAGTTAGTATCAACAAGAAACATAGCAGGTCAGCAAAAAGCATAAAGGAAAACCTCAATAACAACCCTTCTTTGTCTTAATCTTGAAGAGTGTGTTGACATTCAAATGCTCCTTACGATCCTGCAAAAGCTAACATTTTAAAACCTTAACAAAAGCTAAAACTTGCCACTCTATACTCTCACCTTCCAAGCCGAGATAGCTCAGGTTCCGCCAATAGCATATCTTGCAATGGTTTTGCATCTGTATACCTTTCACTAGAACTAAAAAAACGAGAACACAAAATGTCATAAGACAGAGAGATAGAAGAGAGGGAGAGAGAGAGATCTTCTTACTCGCAGATGCGATCGACAGCAAGTAAACGATGACGAATAACGAAATCATGACCAACGTAAGTCACAACCAAGGAGCCAGCATCAGGATGTGGCCAGCTTCTTGAAGTAGGGAAACCTGAGAATGAAAGTGCCCGGTTCTTGACTTTGTAGTGAATGTTCCGCCTCTTCTTTTGTAACAAAGCCTTCTATCCATTTAGGCGAACAAGAGCGCCACATTCCGTTAATCAATCCCCTTGATATAGAAGAAGCAACAGGGAACAACCAACACCACATTTTCTCAAAATTCTCTTGTGTTATGTACTCGTAGCATCCACATATCCTCCTTAGAAGCTCAAAGTCCTGACCAAACAATTTCATGTCTCAGATTCACATTATGAAACTTAACTTTGATATAATGACAAAAAGGATGTTCAACCTGGTGAGTGAGAGATCTGCTGCTGCATTTAGCTATTCTCATGAAATGTTCTTCAATCTCAATCACCACATTATCCCAATGAACATGTTGATAGTTCCGTGAGATCAGAATCCACGCATTTGTCCCTTCTGCTATCAGTTTTCTTGCCATTTTGATTTGATAACTGAGAAAAAAAAACATCGTTGTTTATGTGATTGAGAGACTGGTGTGAGTTTGATTATATATATTTACCCGTGATGGGAGCACCCGGAGTAGAGAGAAACTTGATCTGCAAATTTAGAAACTTCCTCATCCCCTGCATTGTTTGTGATTTCCTTCAGAAGAAGAGATCTCTCTGTTAAGTTTCCAAGGCAGTATCTGAAAATCGTCGAGTCTGAGATTGTATATTTCCTGGAACCTGTCGAGCCTCTAGCTTCAGTGTTCTCTGAGTCAGTTGAAGATTGATCTTCTTCTTCTTCTTCTTCGTCGTGGTTCTGAGCTCTCCATTCCATACTGGTAACATTTCCATCCTCAAACTAACTCAGAGAGAAACAACAATGAAGAAGAACTGTAAGCTTGCATAGAGAAACAAATGTAAACCAGAGAAACTGGATTTACCTCACTCTCAGGAATCTTTTCTTCTCCTAATTTGATTCGTTTCGTAGACAAAGAGCTATGCAGATTATCTGAAGCTCCATTACTTGATGGCACTCCTTCAACTAAAAGATGTTCAATGTGGTTCCTTGAGATGCAACGCATTTGGTTGGTAACAGCTTCTAGGAATGGATAAGAACTCTTGTTCGGTATTTCGAATTTGATGCAGAACAGTCTCTTGTCACACTTGGAATAATGCTTAACAAAACAACACAATAATAAAACAAAAGAAAGTTAAAATCTACCAAATGTCACTCCCAATGGCTTAGACTTACAATCACTACCTGAGAAATTTTGAGCTTCAAGGAAGCACATCCGTTCAACAAGTTGCACGGTTTATCTTCCCCTGAGAAGTCAACTCCGTCACAGCTTACCAAAAGGGGAGCTTCCAAGTCACTCGTCTTCTCAACAGGCGTCCCGCTATTAGCATACAGTAGAGAAGCCACAACCTAGGTGATCAAACCAATCAGACATGTTTCCAAAGGTAAACAAGTTTACACAAAAGCATAAGAGAATGAACCTGCACATCCTTGCGCACAGGTTGTCCAATAGCATTTGATAAAAGAACATTCAACGAAAAAATCATCCCGCAAGATGCCTATTAAAAAAAAACAAGATGCCAACCTTATGAACAATGAGACGTCAAAAAAGCATATATAAACAGTTGGCAATAAAACTCTTTAACCTTTTCGCCAAGGATACTCCAAACACCATCTTCATCTATTTCACAGGTAGATGGCTTCTCAACAGATAAACATAGAGGTGGGTCCTGCGGCCAAGAAATCAATCAAAATATAAAGAAACACAGGAAATAAGAGTCTTTTCGAAAAGGAAGACGGCAGAGACTTAAAACAGATACCTTTGTGTAATGATTGTTTACATGGACAGTAGACGGTAAAACTTCTGCACAGTGGATGAAACCTTGAACGCTATAACCATCTCCACCAACACTAAATAACGAAACCCTTCGCACATAATCTGAGTTTGTCTCATTGGTCATTACAGAAGTCAAGAGTTTCTCTCCTACCATCTCTCCACATATATAAAGGCGCATGTAGTTTCTAGAAACCTATCAGTAAATTCAACAAGAAGAGAGTTACTGATGGATACAAAAAGCTTCTCCAGAGATGTTATTTATTACCTCGCAACCCACATGAACCCATCTTTGAAGAGGAAACTCAGCAGTTGAAGAAACATTAGGAACCTCGGTCCAAGAAGCAGTGTTAACAGGATCAGGAGCTTCCTTGTGAAGGAGAGTCAATGGCAAAAGGATCATCTTCTTGTTTTCATCTAGAACAAGGAAAGGCGCACTAAAACTCATGCCGGAGTGAACCTGAGAAGAAACAGCCACGTTAAATCAGAGAATCATACCAAAAGGTTGAAACTTTTAATCGGATATGCGAATCTACTGTATTACAGAACCGAAGAGATGAACATTTCCAAGAACACAAGTTAGCTAGCTTTTAAGTTCTAGAGACCCTCACCTGTCTGATGATTGTGGAAGGGTACGTGGTGGAATCCAAGAGATAAACCCAGAAACAAAGAGAGAACGTCTCGAACTCTTGCTTCTCCACTTCAACATCGACATTGAAATCCTCCAAGAGAGAGTACTTATCGGTGTCAATCGCACAATCACCCGCCATTATCACCACCCTGAAAGGAAAAAAGCTCTCAAGCGAAACCCTTTAAGAACAAACTCGATCGGGAGAAAAGGAGAGACCTTTGCTTTCACTCGCTTTTCTCGTTACACAAAACAGACTCCAATCTGTAGGCTTTAAAAGAAACTGAAAAGCAAAGGGCTCGGGGAAAATTTTCGGCTCGTCTTTTTGACGGCTGTTAATTAACGGTTGGTACCGTCTTCCGGTGGTTTCAGTCTATAGGGAAGACCAGGGATAATCTAGTGCTTCGCGATCACGGTTCTAAAACTATATTTAGCCAATCAAATTCTTAGTTTCTTTAACCGGCTTTTTATTTTGTAATTTGATACAAACTATGCTTTCATTTTGGTAATTTGGTTTTCTGTTGATTAAGAAGAATTAAGAAATAGCCAACGATGGTACTAAAAAAAATTTTGACACAATTTTTTTTTTTAAAAAATGATCAAAATAGATTTTATTAAAAAGTGTAAATATACATTTATATCTGTAAGATTAATTAATTTAAACTTATGATTTTGAGGTATGAGGTAGTATTTTGGAGGTAACGGTTATAATTTTAAGAAATAAAAATAAAAATTATAATTTTTAAAATAAAAATGTTGTTTTAATTAATTTTTCTTGAAAGTTATTTTGGTGACAAAAACTTAAAATGATTATTCGAGAGATTTACCATTAAAAACTCACAAAAATTGATTGAAATTTAATTAATCATCCATATATTCATATCAATTAGAAAGTTTTGTTTAGCTACACTAGTAGATACAAAAAACAGTTAGACTATAGATAAATTTTAGTCCGATTTGGCTCATTAGAATTTATTCGGTTTGTTTTTCTAATACATTTCTTTCTCAATTTCCGATGATATTGACAATGAACAATCAAGATTTTTGATGAGTTAATTGACATATGTCTTCTATATGCAATTTTAAAGAAAATATGCACCTTTTTTTTAGAACACCTAATAAAATATACATTATTCCATTTAAATATTGGTCGTTGGTATAACAATGTCAAAATCAGTTACAGTCCATTCTGCAATTTGATTCTTGCTCATATATATTTCAGTTCCTAAATCTATTGATGACCAATGTCTTTTCACCGGTTTCGTCCCTGGATCCTGCATGTTTTTGTTGGAGAAAAAAATGAATTGTAATAATGTAATTACATTAATGCTAACATGCATATGTATATAGATTACTATAATACCTGGTAAAAGTGGAGTGACTGAGAGAGTTTTCCGACATCAAGTTCCCAAGTTCTTGGATCTCCAATCCAGCCTTGTCCTTTCTTTGTCGGATACCCAAACTCTTCCCACACGGGATGAGGCAAGATCTGCAGAATCTCCTGCGGCTGTGGATTACTGTACGGGTCGCAAACATCGTACGGAGCTTCCGCGAAACGCGCGTTTCCAGGAACGCAGTAATAGTGATACGCTTCGTAAGGGAACCTCTCCTTCGTCCGTCCTGTGAACTTTAGTCCCGTTTGGAAACGCGTGGTGCGGTGGACAAGCGTTTAGCCGGTTTGGGCTGCAAACTGCGGTTGACTCGGGGTTGATTATCATCTCACTGTACCTCGTGACGTCGCTTGTGACATCACCGTCGCATTCGCTACCGTCGTTTTTCCAGCAACTTCCCATGTCCATTAGATAGAACTGGCTACTTGAACCGCCACCTTTTAGAATCTCTAGCTTGAATCTAACCTTGAAGTCCGGCGATTTTAGCGTCTTGAGCGTCATGGAAACATTACAAAACAGAGTATTTTAGTTCCCAAACCATTATGTATAGACAAAATATATGTTACGTCCAAGGCTCCGGCCACATAAAAATGAAACAGAGGATTAGATACTCACCATCTTCATCATTCCTCTAGTATCATAATGATAACCACCAGAGAAGCCACGAGAAGCGTCAGCTCGTAGATAAAGCATCAACCATGGATACTTAGAAGAAGTCTTCAACAAATGATGAAACACCCAACTCTCATTACCACCAACCTTCTTCTCCCATTTCACCTTATAATACGACTTATTACCAACCACTCCTTGTTCACTATCCAAATCCCAAGTCCCATAAAAACTCCCACTCATAAGCCCTTCTTGATCCATGAAGCTTGTGTACTTGTGATGCATCGTTGGCATATTCATACATCCTTTCCCAAAACAAGGGAACCTTCCCGTAGGAGGAAAAGGTTTTGCCTTTTTACCGTTCTCAGGACAAATCGCAGCTAAAGTATCCGTGTTACCGTTCTTTAGCATTATCATCCAAAACTGCCATGGATTAGGGTTGTCCATGACTTGACATTTGTTTCCTAAGTATATCTCCTTTTGAGCAGCGTAGATATCTGCGCTTTCTCCGGCGTCTATGCCTCCGTATGTTCCGTTCTGTACACCGAGTCTATTGTCTACTTCGTCAACTTTGTGGTTTATCTTCACTACATATGTCCCAATAACATAACAAAACAGTTTTAGCTTGAGGTTCAAGACATGTGTTCTGTTTACACTTTACATAGAAATGCATTTGAAGTAAGAACATAAACAAAAATGAGATCTTACCAGGCAAGCTAGAGTAATCGAGATCAAAGCAATCTGCCATTCGAGGGCTTCCCATGTTCTTAGCTTCTTCACCAACCTCATTGCATTGGTTCCATGCCTCTATAGCTACCCTTAAGCTGTCATTTTTCATCCCGGGATCTCCCAAAGCCGATGCATATTGGATGTTTGTTGTTATGCAGTCTGATCGAACAAAGGAATATGAAAGACATGAAAGTATAATCACAAGTCTCTTGATGAGTTTGTATGATCCATGGGCACTCTTCCTCTTCTCCATTGCAGAGCTGAAAATTTTCTTATTCTATTTTAGTAAGCTTCATATGGTAATTGTATATATAAGCAGATGCATTTAAAATTTCATTTATTGCCGTCAACAACTTTTAATTGTCTTTAAAAATTACGAAACTCTAGTATATTTTTCAACCAAGTAAAATAAAGATTGACCCTAATATTTAGGGTTTTTAATCCATTTTTAGGGGTATATATGTTTTAACAGAAGTTGCATCTGTCACACTTTATGCTTGAAGAGATGTGTTGTTATTATCCACAAGACTGAACAAGAGGTTGGTAATACGTTAGGTGGGATTTATGTCTTGCGTTGAAGTTTCTTGAAGTTATCTAAAGTATCTTGTGACCTAGTCTTTTGTCGCAGAGCACGTTAACACAAAAGTTACTAAGTTTAGGAGTCAGTCAGAATTAAAGATTTTCCGAAAAATGCTACACTTGTAAGTTAAGTGTCTGAATCATGTGATCACTATTGTTAGGGACATCAAGAAACGAAACACGTACAAGCTTTATCTTTTTTATTTTTGGTAAAAGTATTATTGTCTTCCTATTATAGCAACATGTAGAAGCATTTTCGTTTTTTTGTACAACACGTGGAAGCAATTTCAGATGGAGAACTTGTCATTAACAAACAAGAAGTAAATATAGAAAATGAAGATTAAAATCATAGAGATTTGTTTACAGAGTAAATCAAGAAAACAGAGTAGAAAAGAAAGCAGGGGTATCATTATCACTAAAAACCTGATTTAAAATAAATAAAATTAAAAACAAATTAATCGCGGACCGTCACGTGTTTGTGGAATCAACACTAGCTCACGACAGAACAAGCCATCCATGTACTTTTTCATGGTCAGCGTTTTTGAAATCTCAAAACATAATTTAACTATTAAAAGTTGAATGACATGTGCTACTATTCTTACATAAGTACTTTTAAGGAACACTAACGCTAAGATATGGTCTTATGA